>JAJLXV010000005.1:0-65654 GCA_030571435.1 Myxozyma mucilagina
GGAAAGGGGTGGTGAGACGCGTCGCGTTGACTACGCGTTGGGAGTTGCGACGCTCGCTGACATGCGACGCTCACTGTACTTTCACGTTATCAACGGTGCTTTTTTTTAAAAAGTATAACTTTAACGCGTTGCTTTCACGCGTGTCAAGCGCGTGGTTTAATCACAAAAAATTAAATCTCTGCTCTTTTTTTTTTTTTTGTCAAATTTTGTTTTTGGTGTTTGAGTATCTTATTTTTGTCGTATTATCAAAGGCATAAGTCCGTAAATTATCTAAAACTATTTTTTCTTTTTCAAAAGCTAATTCAAAATCTACACCTTCTGTTTCCACCTGTTAGGAGAAGTCTTACCTTTTAACACAGTTTATAATCGCACATTTCCTTTTAACGCGTTTAAAACCCCCAATCTCGTCAAACACTTGCATATGTCATATTAAGTAAAACTATAATGTCAGTTGCACGTAGCATAAAGCAAAGTTAACGCTAAATTGATCTAGCCCGTTCAAGCAATTCAATTAGAAATTTTCACAGTTGACAGTGAGGTGTTCTTTGTGGGTTTATTTGCTATACATTAAATGGCTGGCTATAGCGCCCACTTACTTTAAATACAAAAAAACAGGGTAGATTGTATTTACAGACTATGGACTTTTCAGTTGTACTTAAAATAAAGGTCAATATTTACTCTTCAAATACTGGCTATTGTTGATAAAGTGATAAATTCAGTTGACAATTATCGTGTCTTGAGGTTTACTTATTTACTTATCTACCAGCAGGTTTAAAAACATTATACCAATTATTTACTTATCTACCAGCAGGTTTAAAAACATTATACCAATTTCTTTGCAAAAAATGGAGTGTTCATGGAATTAATTCATGTTCTGTACAAGCTCAATGTGCGTCTGACAACTTCTTTATCCGCTGCTGCCGAACATTTGAGCCATGGTAGCCATAAACACCTTTTAATGTGCAAATCACTGACTCCTAAACAGAAAATACTGTAGACATTATTATTCTTTTTTTTGTTTTTTTGTTATGCTCTTTAAAGTGAGGCAGAGGGCGTTGATAGATTTATAGACATATTTATGAAAAAATAGGAATGATCAGTTTTACAAAGCTTTAGAAAAGTATCAAGCACCTACCTTTGAAAATACAGTTTTGAGAAGAATTATAAGCTAAAGTATGGTCCGCACTTGAATTGCAATGTCCAACTTGTCATAGATGGATAAACTCAAAAAAAAAAGTTCCATGCAGGAGTTTTATCTTGAAGAAAGCATTAGAACCGACTGGAAGAAAATGCAAAACAGTAAGCAGTACTAACGTGAATGGGATTTCCGTGCCACAAAGGCATGAACTATATCGGCCAGATAACGTAGATCAGAATCATCCATGTTTGGAGCTTTCAATGTCTTGCCAAGCCAAAATGTAAGATGATCTTTGACAGTTAGCAAGCAGCGCGTTTTGAATAATCGCATTCACCAAAGTCACACTTGTGCCATGCAGCATTGAAGATGTGCAACAGCATTGTAACAACAATCTCTATTTTCAACTTTATAAACTCTCTAATCTACAAAAATTATACCACGGCCTAATAAATCTGACTGTATTGTAAACGGTAGCTAAGCTCTGATATTTTTTCGAGGGCTGTCACATCTGCAAGAACGGCCTTGAACCTGCCTGACCATTTCATGATTAACCGTCATCCCGTCGATTTTCAGGATGTGTCGTAACATTTCCCTTTTTTTTTCTTTTGTCATATTTACTTTATCTTGTCTGGTTAGTGTTTTTTTATGCTCCAGGCGTTTTGTTTAACCACAGGGCACTTGATGGCAGCCTGATTGACCTCACAGTAGAGACTTCTAAATAAGCCCTTTAATAAATACATGCTAACTGAGTTGCTTCAGTCAATCGATCCACTTCATCGCTAATCCTATTAATTTTGCTAAAAATTAGTCTAGAGAACTGGCAACTACAGACTTCAATAATTTCGACTATAAATCTAACCTATTTCACTTTTGAAGCATCTCTAAAGTCCATGTCCTCATCAAGTCTACTGTACTCAGTTTTTGTCGGCAAAACCAGGTCACACCACTCAGAGATAAGCTTAGTATTTTTAAGTTTACTTTTTTGGCAATTCTATTTTTACTCAATTTAAATTCAAAGCTTTTGATGTTGAGAAACAAACTCAGATGACCATCTAGTGCCAACAGCGGGCGCGTTGTATGGTCAATATACTCCGTCGCCGTATCTTCTAAATCAGCCAGTTTAGATAAAAAGTCCTGCGTATTTGAATTAATTGTATGCTGAACAATAAACTCTATGTGCAGATTTGTAAGGCTTCTTGACTCAGGCACAGTTTTGCTTCGTGAGAGGATCTATCTTCAGCGAGTTCAATGTTCAGAGGCTTCGTATTTCTTCGCTGCTTCTTCGAATACTTATTTACAAATTTTTACGCGTAGCTAGAAAAGTCATAGTTAATTACGACTGATAGTCATATAAAGCCCACAATTCCACCTGCGCCTGCAATTTAAGCCTGTGTGGGCTGAAAGAAAGACAACTTATTGCAGTATGCAAAGTATAGTCACTTCAAGCCATTTGAAGACGATTAAATTGGAAGAGTGGCAACACTCGGCTTGATAGAGATCAGAGTGGCACCGTTTTGCGTGGTTCCATGAGTTATCCTTCTTTCTGTTTCAAAGGTGGACGGTGACATGCATTAGTATTGTGCTGTTCCTTCAAGTTTTTCTCTAGCTTGCCTTTCTTGTTGATTGTAGTGATGAAGCAACAGGATTGAATGCTTTAAAATTATATAATTTACAGGATCAGTAGTACTCGTCTCTCAAAAAACTCCTTCTGATTCTGTCATCCAGAAAAATTATAAAAATGCAGTTTTGAAAAAAACAAAGAAATTCAAGTAAATTGATTTTAGTAGATGTTTTAGATAGAATTGTTAATTTGCTCAGTTTTTTTTTTCGGAAATTTTAAAGATTTTCCTGAATCTGAAAACAGATTTTCTTTTCATGATGTCAAGCTCTAAGCAACTACTACTAAGAAAGACAAAGCACCAAAAGAAAAGCACTGAAAGTTAAAAACAGCCTAAGCACCAAAAAAAGAAATAAAGTTACAAAAAAGCAGATATATATTGAGATGTAAGAAGCTGTGAACAAAGGGCAAATAGAGAATAAAATCTAAGAAACCGCTTTTATGGACTTGGTGATACCCTATTTACAGAATTCCGGTATTGATAAGTAGCCCGGCTTCTCTGTGTAGCGCTTATAGTGATATCAGTGATCTTATTGAAAAACATCCAATTGGATATCAATAATGAGAATCATGTAAGCAAGACTCCCTTCTACAAATATCAATACATATGATAATCATGGTATTAATTTAATACAATGTATACCCATGTCAGCCGAACGCCTTTAATATTCAAGTAAATATCTCAGCCGTGAACTCAGCATAGGCGGATTCCTGTAGAGTAACTCTAGGGCTTGAGACTGTTCAGTCAGCACGTATTACGAGTCAGTTTTGAGCTTCTACCAAAAAAAAGTACTGTTTTTTATCCATAAACCAGGTTTGTCACAGGCAAGGAAGCTTTTTGGCTGAAACATATGGATCTTCATCTCCCTTGCATGCCTTTTCATTCGCCTTCTTCCACTGGTAATATATTTGGCTTTGAGTGACCTTTTTGTAGCCAGCAACTTTTGAAATCAAGAGATCATGATAAATTTCAGAAGGAGTGCGAGACCCCGTTTGCTGATTTATAAAATTTATCACTTCTGGTGATTGATAAATGTTGTCATATAATGAATGTGTTCTATGTCGGAAAATTATCTTTACGATCCGGAAGTCAGGAAAAATTTTGAACAGCAAATGACTATCACAGTCAGAGCGCTTCATGCGCTTATTCTCTCTCTTTCTTTTGACCGATCTAGCCATCACCTTGTTGTCTTGACAGCAATTAAATCGGAAATCAAACGAATCCAGCGTTTCCCTACTACTTTTATGGAAGAATCGATATCCTGTCATCTTCCATAAAAGGTTAGCAAAGTCCCCTGCTGATTTGAGCAAACCTGTGCAGTGTTCCTTATAATTATTGTCATCTTCATCTTGGAAAAAACTGCATTCATCCTCATCAAACTCATAATCCTGTATGATACTACGTTCAGTCGGCATACTTTCATCTGTATTTTCACTGATAACTGCACAATTGTCAAATGAAATAGGCAAGTCATCAAAGTCAAAAGTGTACGAGAACTTGCAAAGTGCATCATTTCCCTAGAATTGTCATTACTTGAATATAGTTGAATATATAAAATTGATACTAACCAATGACTTCCAGCTTTCTATTTCTTCACAGCATTGTTTCCATTTCATATTTGCTCTAGGTTTCTGCCTTGATTCATGCCGACTGCAGGTTTTCTTTCTTTTCCCTTGTAAATTGTAACTAAAATCTGACTCTGGACGGTCCTTCTTACATTTGGAGCAAGGGAAAAATGCGGGACTTTTCTCAAACTCCATCTCCACGTTCACAGGAGCTTTGTAGATTTATTACAAAAAGATATGTGCGAATAATCAAAGACGTTTTTGGCGCACTGAAAGCAAAGAAAAAGGCAAGAAAGAAATGACAAGCACTAAACGACACGCTTTTTGACCGATAGACAAAGAAAGGGCTCAGTGTTTGAAGGCAGGAAATCTGCTCGCTGTTGGTAAAACTTGATGAAAGTATAACCAAAATGAAATGAAAATGCTCCGTACTTGAGATAATGACCAAAGTATAACTGAAGAACAATAAAACAAGACGCGTCAAATTGTGGTAAATAGTACCGAAATTGTAAAGTGTAAATGCGGGGTTTAAATTAAGAATTGCGTGCGGCGCAACATTCCTTTTACGCGAATGAAAACAAATAGCGCGCGCAGACGCGTTGATGCGTTGACGCGTAAATTTGACGCGATCAGCATGGGAGAAACAGAGAAGCCAAACAACGTCATCCCGAAAGCACGTCACGTGTTGCCTTACATTAGTATTTTCTCTTTTTTTCGGGCGTAATTTTGACGAGATGTAGGCATGACGTATTACCTATTTGGGACAAATTTTCTCTCTTAGGAGTTACAACTTTCATGACATTTTATAAACTCATGTAATTGTCAGTTTAAGTCACTCAAGACATTACTCCTACGGCGCACCTACTAAAACAACATATAAACTATATACAATCCTTTATTCAGACTCCAACCATCCTGTAAACGATGAAAACGACACAAACGACACAAAAAATAATAATAACAACTATGACAAAAAAAAGACACTAAAGATACATGCGACAATGAGAATAAACGCAAAAACAATAATCTGAGCACTTCAAAATACAATACACGAAGCCAAAAAAAACTCTCCAAAAAACTCTCTCTAACCTGCGAACGAAACGCGAGAAATTATAATAATCCACCTTCATTACCAAACACCCTTTGCGCATGATCAATCATAAACTGCACAACAACACCCTTTTTCCCAGCGTCCATAACCTCTCTCGATCCCGAATAGTCACGAACAAGCGTCGGCGCAAAAACCACAGCTAAATTCCGCGATGTCATAAGATTCTTTTCGCTGCTTTCAACTACTTTAGCTAAATGCCGAACGAGAACTTCGAGACAACGTTGATGTGTGAGCGGTAGGGATTTTATGATTTGTGTCATGCTGTAAATCCGACCTTCGGTGTCTTCTATGTCTGTTAAACCAATAAAGCCCAAGTATGCTTCGAAAGTAATAACGGGATTAGGTATGTATCGCAAATACTGTTTCAACACACTAGTGACACCACAAATATCCTGCGTCATAGCCTCACTAAGTTCTTCATGCCATTTGCTAACCTCTCTTGAGCTCGTAACCGGCAAAACTTTCTCTTCATTACCTTCGATAGAACTCGACGAAAGCGTAGATAGGGATTCCGAACTAGGCGGTACTGACTCCCAAATTGAAGCAGGAGCACGCTCAAATAATTCTTGAATAGCGGTGATTTGTGACTTAATTCCAGACTTTCGATAAATACCTTCATAGTCCATACCTCGCAACTCCACTTCTTCTATACATCGTGTGATAATCATAGGAATTTCTCGTCCTTCAATGAGTGCTCGTTGAGAAATATCCATTCCGAATAGTTTACCTTCTGTACTTTCATTAGATCCAGATCGATCACTCAACTTATTCTTAAAACCACGAAACTTTGATGAACTCTGCTTCCCACCAGCAACGACGTTCAAAGCAGACATCGAACTAGCACTTTTCGGTACAGAAATTCCAAGTCCTCCATTACCATTCTGCTCACTAAGATCGTCAAACGACGGCGCTGATCCATTAGCATCATAAGCAAATCCTTGTACCTCTGAAGAGGTCATGCCCGATTGCCCATTTTCTGCCGTAAACATTTTATTCAGACTTTTAGCAACAGCAGCGGGACCTCGCCTTTTCCAGAATTTCAAACTAGGTCCAGAGTTTCCATTAACAACGTTAATCTCACGACCGCTATAACTTTGAGCAGCTTTTGCATTTGACGAAACAATCGCAACAGGTTTGACTATGCGTGCTGTTTCTTCAATTGTAACATCCTCATCGTTTAATGGCGCGGAGATAGTAATCGATGAATCAATTCCTCCATCAGATGGTTTATGTCGCGCGAAAATGTTCTTTCCTGGAGACGTATCGCCATGACGTGACTTCCCACTGAAAACGGTAGATTCGCTAGCAGTAGGAGAATGCGCATTCTTTCCAGACTTGAATTTCTCTTGGATTTGTTTTGTGAGTTCGTTATTAAGATCTTCAAGTTGTCGATTTTTGGCTGCTAAAAGTTGTTGTTCAACAGTCGCGACTTCTCGTAATTTCATCAGATTCATATTCTCTTCAAGAAGATGATTTCGTCGTGTAATCAACCCTTGAATCTCATTCTCTAAATCATGACGAGTGTTCTCCATCTCTTCTTTAAACTTTCCAAGATCACTGGGTTCTTGTAAAGTTTCATATTCAGTTCGCATAACCGTCGTTCGGGCTTCGAGACTCGCAATAGTTTTCCGCCGCTCTTCAATTCGCATATCGAAACTCTCTGCATCAGGGCGAGCAACTTTCACTTCAGTTTCAAGTGCGACAATACGTTCATTAGCTCGCGAAAGTTCAGCCCGTAGTTTCTCAATCTCAGATTGTTCTTCGTTAACGTGTCCCACGGTCTTTCCATTCGTAAATTCGATAGCAGCGTTGAGTTTACCACTATGGATCTCTGTCTTAGCAAAATCAGTCACAGGAGGCATCGGTATATCAGGTGCATGATACGGCGATGACGACAATGGCTGTGATACATGTTCAGTCCAAAGTTGCTCACTTGGTTCAGGTGGTGAACTAGGCGGCATTAACGGTGTTTTATTTTGTTTCTGAATACGTGGCGAAGATGACGGCGAACTTCCTGTTAAAAATGAACGCATTGTTGCACGACTTGATTTACGCAGTAATGATTGTAATCGAGAACTAGCCACACGACCAGGCGACTTTGGCGACGCACCATAATGAGGATTATTCATAATTGAAGCAAAGTCTTCGTCAAGACTGAACCCCGTACTCTCTGCAAAAGTCTCTGACAGCTCAATATACTAGAAGTATGGTTAGTTCCCTAATATGCAAAAAATTGATGAACTGCATACCGGTGATTCAGAAGGTAGAGTAGGTTTCTGCAAAGGCGGTGATTCATGCTCACGAAGAGGTACTGTGTTAGGAGCACTCAGCTTTGGCGTTTGCGGATTAGAAAATGGATTAGCTCTACTGATACTCGATATACTTGCTGATGAAGTGCTTGAGTTCATGCGTTTCCGGGTTGGATCTGATTTCTTTCCAAAAGTGAAAAATCGAGAATTATCTTTTCCATTTCGTGCGTCTGTGGTAGATTGAGTACTTGATGCTTTCGTAGATGAAACAGGATCAGGGTTCGAAAGATTGACTGATGATAAATTCCCTCTAGAGAATGCTTTATTGAAAAACGATGCCGAAGAAATTGATCGTTTATTATGATGACCTCGATGCTTTGATAAAGATAGCGCGGGGTCTTTGGCTTCTTGCGTAGGTTGCTCGCCTTCCATACTATTATGCGAAGATGCAAATGAATTGTTTGTATAGCTGCGGTTAAGATCAGGTGTAGGAATAGGAGATGGAATGGGCGCGGTAGTTAATTGTTCTGCTTCGACATTACGTCGAGGGAATGAAAAGTCAGTGTTGACGGTAGATGTTGAAGCAGCAGCTGCAGGATGATTGACGTTGAGTAAAGAAGCTGAGGATGCGTTTGGATGATACTCTGCGGTGATAGAACGTGATATCCGGCGAACTTTAGATGCAAAGCTAGTTGACGAACGACGGGATCCAAGATCTGAAAGAAATCCTTTTGATTGACGACGTGTAGCGGCAGTAGTTGATGTAGTAGATGAGACGGAATCCGCTTCACTGCGCGCTGAATCAGACCGTATCATTTCTGTACTTTGAGGAGCAGAAGCAGTGGTAGCGGGGAATTGCAAATTTTCTTCACTTGATGATGGAACAGGTCTGATACTAGAGACGTCAAGTTTGGCTTCCACTAAAGCTGGATCAACTTCAGTGTAGACGGGCAGAGATGTTGGCAGTTGAATATCTGAATCTTCGACTTTTTTCGTCAAGGTGACATCACCATCAGCACCTTCATCAGCACTAGCATAGTCAGAGATCTGTACAGAAGTAGAAGCAGAGTGAGAAGGTATTTCGAGACTAGTGTT
This sequence comes from Myxozyma mucilagina, assembly GCA_030571435.1. NCBI lineage: Eukaryota > Fungi > Ascomycota > Lipomycetes > Lipomycetales > Lipomycetaceae > Myxozyma > Myxozyma mucilagina. The sequence goes on from JAJLXV010000005.1 coordinate 8,778, forward strand.
TGTCAATGTAGGCGCTACTGCGACGACTTCGTCATCGGCTTGAGAATCGGCAGTGCTAGGACGGGTATCTCTATTAATTGCTTGACTTCGGTTCGGAACAGGAGGTAATGATTTTTGCAAGTTAAAATTCGAGAGCGAAGAGCTATTTGATAGAGACGGCTGCATTTCCTCGGACACCAGTTGAGTCACTTGCGTCTGATCTGCTTTGGAGTCAACTGGCTGATCCACCTTTTGGTCGGTCTGTAAATCATTGTTATTCGTAGCATCGGCGGCAATCTTCCTTTGAGCTTTTGTGCGTTTTTTGGACTTCATAAGTTTTTCATAACAGGCCATGCAAAAGATTCCCTGCGAAGTACGCGCGTACCGCAGATTCTCAATGGGCCGTTTACAGTTGCGACATTTGAAGCACTTTGAGCAGTATGCGGTGTTTTTGTCTGTCAGAATAGCCAGGTCGTCGATCTTTTTGTTGCAGACATGGCACGAGTAGCAGCAATTGGGACAGATAAGGTCGCCGTTTCCGAGGACGAGGAGGTTCGCGTCGCAGTCGAGTTGCGCGTCGCAGAGCGAGCAGCGGAAGCAGGAGACGTGCCAACGCGCTCCGCCTGGGATAATTGAGCATGTTAGACGCGTATATAAACAAAAAAAGAAGAATAGTTGGAGTTACCGAGCTCGAATGCGCGCCCTTCCTCGAGAACCTGCGAGTTGAAGTCAGTAAATATTTACAGGCAAGACTAATCGCGCAGAGAGCCCGTACCTTGTTGCATTTGCGACAGGAATAAACCTCGTCGTCGCCGTCGGAGGAGTCCAGCGCAGGATCCATTTACGAAGCGGAGTTCGGAGTTCGGGGTTCTGTTTCGCGTCGTCGCGTCAGGTTCTGAACAAAGCCTTCGGACGCGGAGTTTTGGACGAAAGAAAGTCGCGACTCTGGGTTTCGTTTCACTTTTGACTTCTTGTGCGTGTGCGAGCGCGGCACAACGGCGCCGCACGAATTAGCCGAACCGCAACCGGGTTTCGTGATTCACAAACAAGATGCGCGTACATACATACATTCATACAACAACACAGTTGTGTTGCTGGGGGTTCAAAAATTTGTTCCGGTTCCAGATCCCGGTTTCAACAACCCCTGGCGCGTTAAGATGAGGTTTATTTCGGGACACTGTTTTGCGCCTGCCGGATTGGGAACAAGGGGGGTTGTTGCAATTGTTTGCGGGCAGAAGATCTCCTTAATATCCGCTGTATGTTGACTGTGCGCGTGCGCATTCTAGGCGGCCGCCTCATGCTCATGTCGCCTCAGCGTTTGAACTAGCACAAGGAACAAAAGAAGAAAGAACAAAGAAGGCTTTTGTGTATTCTTTTATGTAATGTTTTATGCGCTCTGTTGGCGAAAGGGCAGACACGACCGCTCAAAAGAAACAAGATAAGGCAAAAGTGACAAATTCTGACACAAACGGCCCGCGATCGACCCTTTTGATTAATTTGAGAGATAACAGTTAGACTGTGAATTAAAAACAGTAGCGGTGGACTTAATATGTATGCCCAGCTGAGATGTGATAACTCTACTTAGACATCATCAGGGCTTGTTCTTATGCGCCCGTACAATGCGTACTGTGTACTGCGTTTCTGTACTTCTGTTCGAAATATATGCAGCTTCACTGTCACCATACTTTTTTATGATAGCACGCTGATACTATCTGCCTACATGACTCTGATCACTTTTAGTAGAATGACCAGGCAACATCACTATAGGCAGACTGTGTGATCTACCAACGCTGATTGAACCTCCCAAGCACATGAGCAACCACAGTTACATACTACAACCGTTGCAAATCAACATCTATAGAAACACTCAAGAATCAATAACAGGAGATACCTTCGTCTTCAGCCAGAGCCTGCCAATATCGCGTCAGTCATGTTCCTCAAAATCTATCTTGACAGTCAAGAATCAGCAGACGCCAACGACCAGCATACATTGAAATCTGTCATTCAACATAACTATGCAGATAATACGCCTTACATTTCGAGAACATATTACTCTTCTCCACGTAATCACGCAAGCAATTTCTAACTACAGTAATAATAATAAATCAAATAATTACGTTGAAACTAATCATAGGATTTATGATTTTTCTGTCAAGTCTGCCGTCAAGTGCGTAGAGACAACACACCCAAACTTTAAATTCAGGGGCAAATCCCGCCCACAAATTTCCCGTCGTCAAAGAGTCCTTCCCACCAGAGACAACACTTTACGGCAATGTTCACACTCTCACGCGCCTCAACGCGGTGTATTCGCTTCTCACAGACGTCACGCGCAAAGCCACTGCACCGCCGACGGCTGTCCACGAACGCCGCCACACAAGTCGCTGAAATTAGCAATGCCATGCCTGCGACTGTGGACGCCGGGATTCTTGCGTTTGCGGATAAAGTAGACGATATAGCGCCGCGGTTTATCCTTGACGAAGGGGATATTGAGATTCTTGATAGTCCGAGTTCGTTCTACGAGACGTTGAAGAGGAAGATTAAAACCGCGAAAAGAGAAGTGTTTCTCGCGACGTTGTATATAGGAAAAACGGAGCATGAGTTAATTGCGACGCTGAGAGATGCGCTGGTGAAAGAGCCGGAGTTAAAGGTGTATTTACTCACAGACGCTTTACGAGGAACAAGAGAAGCACCCTCAGCGTCATGTGCGTCGTTAATGGCCGGATTAATATCCGAGTTTCCGGACAGAGTACACGCGCGAGTATTCCACACGCCAAAGTTAGGCAGAGTGATGAAGAGTATCGTGCCCGTGCGGATGAACGAAGGGTTTGGATTACAGCATATGAAATTGTATGGGTTTGACGATGAGATTATTCTGTCGGGCGCGAATTTGTCGGAGGATTATTTCACGAATCGACAGGATCGGTATTTTTTGTTTAAATCAAAACCCGTGACGGAGTATTATAAAAAGATATTCCACGGCGTGTGCTCGTTGAGTTATAAAGTCCTCTTTGACTCGTCACAGGAGGCAAGGTTTAGATTAGAATGGGATAACAAGCACATACCCGAGCCATTAAAACACGCAAACACATTCTGTCGCGAAGCAACAAGTCTTTTAGCACCGTTACTACGACCGGTCGGAAAGCAAGTCCCTGCGTCGTCGATACTAGGCGACGATGCGAAAACACTGTTTTACCCAATATCGCAAATGACGCCGTTGCTGAACCCAAATACGTCTACTGAATCGCCTGTTATTGAGAAATTGTTAGACGTCTTGAAGTGTAAGGGATTCTCGTGGATGTTTACGGCAGGATACTTTAATCTTCATCCGCTGTATTGGAGAAAGCTACTCGAGTCGAATCCGGAACGCGGGACTGTGCTCACTGCTGCGCCGGAAGCTAATGGGTTTTACGAGTCTGCGGGTATTTCAAAGTACCTTCCCGCAGCGTATACGTTACTCGCGCAAGAGTTTGTCAAAGACGTACGCCGCGCAGGCAAGACTGACGAGATAAAACTACTCGAGTGGCAAAATGGCGTGGTGAATAAACCAGGCGGATGGACGTACCATGCGAAAGGAATCTGGGTAACAGAGCCGGGCGAGAAATTACCCAGCGTGACGGTTATTGGGTCGTCGAATTTCACGAGACGGTCGCATGCGATGGATTTGGAGACGAACGGGCTGTTGGTTACGGTTGATGACAAGTTGCGGGAAAAGATGGGGTCTGAGATGGAGAATTTGAAAAAGTATAGTAGATTGATGACGGAGAAGGACTTTGAGGCGGAGAATAGAAAGGTTGGGATGGGCGTGAGGATGGCATTGTCGGTTGTGGGGAATATGCTGTAATAGTAGTGTATTATATTGTATTAAGAATGTATTAATGAGAGCGGCGACCGAAGCGGATTTTAGGAGGAACGAGAGAAAGAGCTGAGATGCGCTCGGAAAGGGCAAACTCGGGGTCGAGAGCAGGTTCGCCAAATGAATCAGGGTCGGTAGGATCGATGTCGCTGTGCTCGTCAGACTCAACATCTTCGACCAGATCCATATTTTCAGGCGTGTGTTTTGTCTGGCGCTTTAATAACGACGACTGGTTCCGCGAAATACCAGTTCTGACGACAGAGAACAGAAAGTCGCGAGGGTAGTTGTGTTTGTCGATTAAATGCAGCCGTCGCTTTGCCGGCGACGAGCATAGCTTTGTGCAGTCCTCGATAAAACACGCATACGTCTTTTCTCCGCGGTCTCTACGCGCTTCTACAAACGGGTCATGGAACTCTGAGATATGCAGATCTAGTAACCGAGCAGAGGGAAACCGCTTCGAGCACTCGAGACAGAGAAGATTGTGAACAGAGGCATGGTGCAGTTCGTAGTCTGCGTAGGAGGTGAAGGAGACTGGATGTTTTGAGCACGACGGCGGCAGAACACACTCGATCTGAACTGTTTTGACCGGGGTCTCAGCGCAGGCTGCTTTGTTTGGTGGTGGTGGTGGTGGTGAAGGTGGTGAAGATGTGGTTTGGCCGGAGGAGTCTTCGTCGTCGGACGCGGCTCGTTTCGCCATGGGAAGAGAGAGAAGCGCCGCTCCCAGTTTGAATACTTGTTTGAAAAAGTCTACGCTACGCCTACACGTGATCACGAACAGGACCACGATGAATAAAATAAAGAGCATGAAAGGTGGATTTAGAACAGAGGGACTGAGTAGAAATGCACGCTTGGCCGTAAAGGGAAGGACAGAAACAATGACAAGCGCAAGATTGGCGGAAGTTGACGCAGAAAGCGCGAAGACGCCGCCGAGCGAGGCCGAAGAGTGGGAGAAAATGAGCCAGTCGATCAAGACGCTGTGGGACTCGGGCGGCTTCAGCGGCGAGCAGCGCGAAGAGGCCGTGATTCGCCTGCCGCGGCTTGTGTCACCACTACGCCAGCGCGGGACGGATCGTGACGGGCGGCCGCGCAGGTCGGACGGCGCGGGGCTCGGCTTCCGGCTCGGCTTCGGCGGGAACGAGGCCGAGACGTGGTCGACGATCGTCAAGCGGATCCGGTTCTACAACAAACGCGGCGGAAGCGCGCTGGCGTCGCTGCGGATCGCAAAGGGCATCGCCAACACGGGCGTTGTCCCGTCCAAGGGCGTCTACGCCGAAGTCGCGGCCGCGCTGCAACAACGCAGCGGCCGCGGCGGGATCCTGGCTGCGCGCGTGCTCGCGCTCGTCGAGGAGGCGCTGGCGGTCTCGCCGGAGTGGACGGCGCCGATGTCGCGGCAGCTGATGACGGTGCTTTTCCGGGCGATTGCGCGGTCGCCGGACATCGTCGTGCGCCACAAAGTGCTCCAGCACGCGCGCCAGGTGCCGCAGATCGCGATGTGCGCGAGCAACTACGAGCGCCTGGTCCGGGCCTATTTACTCACGCGTGAAATTGAGAACGCACTCGCGGTGTTTGACGACTTTGTGGAGCAATGCCCGGAGGAAGTCACGCCGATGCTGCTCACGCTCGTCGTGGCCACGCTGCTCGACCACAAAGAGCCCGCGCTGGCCGCGCACTATCTACGCATGTTTGCCGAAAACGCACACGTAACTGTGCCCGCGCGGCTGTGGACGCTCTGTCTGGCGGAGAGCGCGCAGCAGTTTGCAATTGACGACGTGCGCTGGCTCTGGAACACCCTCGTCGCGACAAAGCTCGTCGTGCCGGACGACGGCCTCTGCGTGAACGTCTTTCTCACGGGCGTGCGCCATCAGCAGTTTACAATGGCAGCCGACGCTCTACGGATTCTCTACGCACGCGACCGCTCCAGTCCGCTGTTGCCAGCCTTACTTCCGCTGCTCGTCGACTCCTACCGTGCGCACAGAACCACCCTTGCGCGACAACACACAAATCCAACAACACACGCACAAACACAAACACAAACAAGAACAATAACACAAACACAAACACAGGCGTAGCGCAGCCTGCGACCCAGTGCGACCCTGGCGACCTAAACTTCTCAAACACTTCCAAAAACGCATCCGTTCTGTCGCACGGACTCGCGCGCCCAGGTTTCAGATCAATTAGATTGCCGCATCGGGCATAACATAAACACCCGGCCGCACCACGCTCGCACATATAAACCGCCCTCTTTCCTTCTGATTCCTTTTTTATTACAATAATTGTTATCATCGCTCATCGCTGTTCTCTGCTGCTTTCTGCTGCTTATTCACCTGGGTCTTTTTCATCTGTGACATGGCCTACGCTTACAACATTGCTCCAAACCACATCGCGCCTCTCGAGCCCTCGCCTGTCGCGCCACTGACCCAGTATCTTCCGCCAATTACTGCCACCGGCCACTCTTCGTCTTCCTTGTCGTCGTCGTCCTCTGCTCCACAGTTCCTCCCTCCACTACTCACCTACAACATGAGCTACTCCTCTCCGCCCTCCTCAGACCCACATCCACTCATCACGATCCCCGTCCGCGAAGACGAGCGCGCTCACTTCGTCTTCCCCCGAACCATCCGCTATCTCTTCTGCTCTCCCTCTTTCGACCCCACCGCTGCACCTACCCTGACAAACCTCCACTCCGTCAACGCCCGTCTCCGCGCCCAAGTACCCCGCGGTCTCCGTCGCGAAGGCGGTCGCTGGCTCGCATACCGCCGCAACTACCTCGTCGTCATGGTCTCTGTCGTTCTCGACCTTCCTCTCGCGTCATTACCCCACCCAGGTCGTGCTCTTGCTCCAGCGCCATTAACCTCTCACGCTTTCTTCACAACCATCGACCTCCGCAACGGTGCTTCACGAGTCGTTCGCGTTCGTTACTTTGCAGTCTCTATCCAAGCTGAAGACGAGGCGTCTGGGAAACCTGTCGAGTTAGTCCAGCACACCGCAAAACGCGACGCGGGACCTCGTCGAAAACCTGTCATTTCTCCTATAATGCCTACTGTCGCCGACAACCGCCTGGACTCGTCTACACCACTCTACCCTCAAAAATACTGCACTGAACCACGCGACAACGCGCCTACAGACGACTCTGAGAATACATCAGACCACTCTACACACACCTCCGACACCGACGCCGAACAACACGACAACGACAACAACAACGCCGATGACCCGGTTCCAATGCCCGAAGTCGCTGTCTTTGAACGCATCCAATTCGAACGCTCAACAGCTAACAACGGCCGCAAAAACACCGCCCAGCAAATGTTCAGACTCGTGACTGTCCTCTACGCCGCCGTAGACTCACACGATTGCGAAGGTATCGTCGGCTTCGGCGTGCTCGATAATCGCATGGGAACTACCTACGTCGAGTTGCAACGTGTTGGAACCGCGGGTATCGTCGTCAGAGGACGATCGCCTGGTCATTACGCTGATCGCAGCTCGGGCTCTATTTAACGTTTCTCTTTCTACGTTTGGGCTGTATAATCGTACATAATACCGTGCAATCCTTTGAATGGGTTTTGCACACTTCTATACACTTTTAAAAAGACGTTTCTGGCGAATTGGGCGCATTTTTGTTTGCTTTTGTTTTATACATATATATTTACTTTTGTTTCTTTGATTTTTGTTTACTGGTTTCTTTGTTTAATTACTTTTTTTTTCTTTTTGGCTGTGGCAAGTATGTGTCGTTTGTATAAATTTTGTATATTGCTAAATACTTACTATAATATTATCTACAACATCTCCTACATCTGCCGATATACTGATATATTCGACAACAGTAAATCAAGCTTTTTTTTTTTAGTAAAGAAGTTGACATTATTCTATATGAGGCTGTAACACCCAATTCCGGACATCTCTCGCGATACAAGGATCTTCAAGCAGCCGCAAGTAGCAATACATTTTGCTCCTTAGCAGGTTGTCTACAAAGCGGGCATTCAGGCTATTAATTAGTAAACTACCTCATAACCAAAAAAAAATAAAAGAAAGACGTACTTTTTCACCGCACCATTCACAGATACAATCCCAGCAAAATAAATGTCCACAAGGCGTCACGCTCGGATTCGTCATATACGACAAGCAAAGCGGACATTTCCGCGAGGTTTCGTTGATGTACGTCATTGTAGACTCGTTTGATAATTGAATTGGTTTGCGGGTTTGTTTGGTTGTTGTAGGAGCCGTGGCGGTGGTAGTGGTGGTGCGGTGCGGTTGGTCTGTTGATTGCAGTGAGAATTGTCGGGAGAGGCGGATTAGGAGTTGGATTGAGAGTAAAAGGCCGAGGATTTCGTAGCCTGGTCTTTGTTCGTTTTCTTTTAATTTCCGTGGGAATACCTACGTTGTCAGTGTCTCTTTCGATACATGGTATATAGGCATACATATCGTAACCCCCAAATCCGTTTCGCTATATCAAAGTACGATCCGTAAAAGTAAAAAACAGCAAGATGTATCGCTGTGATTGCTTCTCCTGATACTATATACGAGATATTTCGTAGTAGTACGCGTTTTAGTGTTGATAGCTTTGATGAGGAAGTTGGTTGAAGGTATGGTATTATCTTTGAGCGTAGTTTGGAGATGTTTTTGTGAATGATATATGGTATAAATGTGCTTGTTAGAACAAAGCCCAGTCGCCGCTGTGCTTGTTAGTATACCTCTTAACTAGAATCAAATAGAAATACCTTCAGACTCGGTCGTGATTTAAGATCCCGGGTTACGTAGAATATATTACAATACTCCTCTCCCATTGATCTCGTCCCGATAACAGTCGTCAATCCAAGATATACCAAGCCCGATAAAACAGAAACCTGACTAGTTCGTTCATGCAACCATCGTGATCCTTGACTCTCAAATCAGTATTTTAACTTTTTGGAACGGAATCAAGATCTTACCGAATATAGAGCGAAGTACAGTCGATAGTTTCTCTTCAAGTTCGGATTGAACTTGTTCATCCTTTTGACTCGCCCGAACTACTACAATCAGCACCGCTTTAACCACATTTTTCTCATCTTTTGAAGCATACTTATATCAGCAGCCGAAGCGCTTCCAAATGGAACACTATCTTCCTCCATCTCTTCTCACCTTGACGACGTCCATCTCAGAGTAGATCCCCACACTTTACGCACTTTCACGTTCACGGTAAGCATAAAAGGGTATTGTACACTTTAACAGCCGCACGAGGCTCAGAAGTGCTGCGCGAAGAGGACGCCAGATTGTGCTGCGGTCGTTTGAAGTTTCGGTATACATTTGCATTTTGTAATTGTTGTTATATTTCGTTTAGAGCATTCACCCTTTTCTGTCTCTTTGTTGGACTGGTACATGGGACAGCGTGTGGTGCAGACTTTTGTGTACGTTTATCCGCATTGGGAGAATAATACCGCATAACGCGTTCACGCGACCTTTTCGTTTTGTCAATTTCGCGTACAGATATATTCACAGCAGCGATAAGCCATGGCCGGGGAAGAAATAGCAGAAGTCGTAAAGGCTAGCTCAGATACAATAAATCCTGCTGTCAGTGTGCTTTCCGATGAACTTTTCAGCGCGTATTTCCCACTTCCGTACCGCGTTGTCGCTACAATCCTCATCGGTACTTTTGCTTTTCATTTGCATGTTATATTTACAAAGCTAACAATATGGCAATAGGAGTCTGGGGCTGGGCAGTTGTTCTTCATGTTTTATCAAAGCTACAGATCAACGTTGAGTCGCTTCTTCGTTTACAGCAAAACAAGTCTGGATCACCGCCGTTGTTCCAAATCGTGTACGAGATCGGCATGATGCTGTTAATAGTCTACTCTGCGACCACGGCTTTACTATGGGTCGCCAGTACGTACAGTATCTCAATTGTTATCTTTGGAGTCGATTTACTCCCGTTTCTCTGCTTTGCTTCGATCCCAGCTATTTTCCTCTTCCCAGGCCACCACGGTCACAGAACAAGTCGAAATCGGTTCATCGCAACACTCAAACGTATCTCCTTTGGTGGTCTCGACGCAGAAACCCGCTTCGCTGATATCATCGCTGCAGACGCATTAACTTCGTACTCAAAAGTCCTCGCAGACGGTTGGATTATGGTGTGCATGGTCCTCTGCGGTCGCTCTTTGACCGCTATTCCTGACCGTACTTGCGGCGGTGAATGGGTCGCTCCTAGTATTATTTCGATTCCCTATCTCATCCGCCTACGCCAATGCTTAACAGACTACGCACGTTCTCCGAACTACGACAAAACACACCTCCTCAACGCTGCGAAATACTCCACCACATTCCCCGTGATCATTCTCTCCGTGATCAAACACAAATACGACGAATCTGACGGCGCGACATATATCGGTGCACTGACGATTTATAATTTGTGGATTCTAAGTATGTTTGCAAACTCGTTCTTCTCGTTTTATTGGGACGTGCAACGGGATTGGGATTTAAATTTCTTCACGCCTGCTTCAAGACGACCTTTAATTCCTCATAAATTACTGCGTCCTGTAATTTATTTCCCTCCTTTCTTTTACTACCTAGCAATCGTCCTTGACTTGGGTTTAAGGTATTTCTGCTTTTTTTTAATGCTTCTAATGTTGAAAATAACTAATCGCAACAGATTCACATGGAGTCTCAAATTATCCCCCCACTTATACTTCTTCAACGACTTTGAAGGAGGCGTATTCGTTCTTGAAATCATGGAGCTTTTCAGACGCTGGATTTGGTTGTTTTTACGAATAGAAACTGAATGGATTAGAAGTGCTAATGCTGGTGCTTTAGCTGGAGTTCGCGCAAAGGATTAAATTTACTACTATCATACCTACTAATTAATTAATATTGTTTTTTCTTTTTCTTTTTGTGCGCGTGTGTATGTGTGTGTTTTGGTGTAATGTACTATAGAGTGTATATACTAATCATTAAACCTGTTTTATTGCAAAAAGACTATATAAACATCCCATGCAATCGTTGACTTCAACATCCGCGCTTCATATTTCCCCACTCACACTGTGTTCCTTACCCTTTTACACTCATTTAGACTTAAAAATGGATGGCCTTGCTGTAAGTAGCCATAGCAGCCTCCTTGAACGCCTCAGAGAGCGTAGGGTGGGCATGGCAAGTACGAGCAATGTCCTCGGAGCTAGCACCGTACTCAATCGCAAGTGCACCCTCAGCAATCATCTCACCGGCGTTAGGTCCCATAATGTGAATTCCCAAAATACGGTCAGTCTCCTTCTCGGCGATGAACTTAACCCATCCCTCGGTGTCGAGGTTGGTCTTGGCTCGCGAGTTGGCAGCAAAGGGGAACTTTCCAACGTTGTATTTAATGCCGCTCTCCTTGACTTGCTCCTCGGTCATACCGACCCAGGCGACTTCGGGGTGAGTGTACATGACTGATGGGATGACGCCATAGTTGACGTGACCGTGGCCGTTCTTGATGTACTCAACAGCAGCGATACCTTCTTCCTCAGCCTTGTGGGCAAGCATGACACCGAATGTAACGTCACCAATGACACGGATGTGTGGGTACTTTGTGCGGTATTCCTGGTCAATCACAAGACGCCCTCGCTCATCGACATCGACGTCAATGTTCTCGAGACCGAGTCCCTCAGTGTACGGCCGACGTCCGATAGCAACAAGGACAACATCAGCATCAAGAGTCTCCTCCTTTCCACCCTTGGCGGAGTCAACCTTGACGGAAACTCCATCGCCAGAAGGCTCAGCTCCGAGAACTTTAGTTCCGAGCTTGAACTTGAGTCCCTGCTTAGCGAGCGATCGCTGGATGTTCTTGGAGAACTCGGCGTCCATACCGGCACCTCCGATAGCGTTCATGTACTCAACAACAGTGACCTGGGCACCTAACCGGCTCCAGACGGATCCGAGCTCAAGACCAATGATACCTCCACCAATGATGACCATCTTCTCGGGAACCTTCTCGAGAGCGATAGCACCGGTCGAGGTGACAATCTTCTTCTCGTCAATGGTGATTCCGGGGAAAGGAGTAGCCTCGGATCCGGTAGCAATGATGATGTTCTTAGCCTTGAGAACAGCGGAACGCTCGCCTTCGTTGCCGGTAACCTCGATCTCGTTAGGTCCGAGGAACTTTCCGGTTCCCTTGTAGTAGTCAACCTTGTTTTGCTTGAAGAGAGTCTCGATACCGCGGGTAAGACCGGTGACGGCATCATCCTTAGCCTTCATGAACTGCTCAAAGTTGAGCTTAACATCGTTAACTATAGTTGATTAGTTTTCAATTCGTAATTTTAAATGCTATAACAAACAATTGCGTACCCTCGATACCACGCTTCTTGGTGTCGTGCAAAATCTCGTGGTAAAGATGCGAGTTGTTCAGAAGAGCCTTGGAGGGAATGCAACCGACGTTCAAGCAGGTTCCACCGGGAGGACCACGCTTGTCAATGCACGCAGTCTATAAATATCGTCAATTGCTTTCTTTATTATTGTAAACCCACAGTCGATATCTACCTTGAGTCCGAGCTGCGCAGCCTTGATAGCAGCGACGTATCCACCAGGACCGGCACCAATGACGACAAGATCAAGCTCGTCGGCTAAAACAAAAAACAAATTAGTAAACCAATAAAGCACAATTAACTGAAATACATTAAACACATACACTCGGTGGCCATTCCACGGCGGAACTGGGCAGCAAACTGCCGATAGACGACGGCGCGAGCACCAGTCTGCGCAAGGCGCATCGACTGTTTAGGAGCAAATGCCTTCAACATAATGAACAATCTTCCTTCTCTGAATGTATCTCTATTATATGGTATATATCCCTTTGTTTTCTTCTTTTTTTTCTGTTATTCAAAAAAAAGAAAGAACAAAAATATACACACACACACGGATCCGGAGGGTGGGAGTACAACTTTTTGGGAACAGTGGCCGAGTTTGGGGAAAAAACTAAGCCCAGGGATTGGCCGGAAACCCTGGAAAGGGCTAGGGTCGAAATGTGCAGGCATCCGATGACGTCGGGTGGGAGTATTGCCCGCGCGGTTGCTTTCAAAGTCAAACTTTTTGCGTGAATAGATGTAGTTTTTTTGATAAATATTTTTTTATTTCTATTGGGTTTACAGTCGTTGTTTTTATTATTTTGGGTTGTGGATGTTGCTTTGTGGTGGACTGGTAGCTAGTGGTGGGGTCTCTTACGCGGGGGAAAGTGGGATAAGAAAGAGACTTTAGATTTGATAAGTTTTCCTGATATTCTATATTAACTGAGCGATATGAAATAGTGTACATTGCAAACGTATATTTTCATCATCTATTTTGATATGCGTTTCCGTGATGTCCGTTCCTTTTTCACGTTCGCCTTTCTTTCCTGAGGCGTCAAATATCTAAACTTCTTCTTCTTCTCCTTTGGCTCCTTCGCCTGCCTCGGCCGCTTCGGCGGCACAGGAATTCCATGATTAATTTTCTTCACGCGCTCGGCATATAGCGCAGCCCTCAATAGACTCTTATGTAGAATCTCCTCGTCGGACTGAAACGTACTGTAAATCTTCTCCGGCTTGCGAATGGGTTCCTTGTCAGCTGCGTCGATGTCGTAGCTCTGGATCTCAACCGTTGTAGTGGTTTGTCCGCTTGTGTCGTTGTCGTCTTGTGCAAACCGCGCATCGTATCTTTGGACTAGTTTGTTGCCGGTTTTGAGAATACGGTTGATTGTGGATTCTGTGTTTGGTTTTTCGGTGGATTGTGACTCTTCATCGGTTATACCGTGCCATTCTTCTGCATCAGAGCCGTCGTCTTCGCTAGAGTCAAATCCCAGTTGCTCCGCATTATCTGTAAATCAGTACTGTCTCTTTAAAGCGTGAATCAGGGTGAATCAGTAACATACCCGCATACAAGTGCTTTGCAAATTCAACCCGCTCTTCTAACTCGTTTTTCCGTTGTTGTCTAATCGCTTTTCGCTCTTCTCTTCGTTCTTCTTTTTCATGCTCGACTGCTTTTGCGATAGCTTTTTCTCTTCGCTCAACATTTCGTTTATGAAATCCAGTCAGATATTCTCTATAAAAACCGTTAATCTCGTTCCTCTTGCCATAGATATATATTTTTTTGTAGCAAAATTAAACGTACTCTCGTGCTTCTTTGTCAAACAAAATCTCTTTAGGTCGTCTAGGCGGCCGTGAATCATGAAAGGATCCTCTTCCACGTCCTCCTCGACCTCCTCGTCCACCGCGTCCACCACCGCGACCACCACCTCGTCCACCACGATCTCCACCACGGTCACTTCGTCCACCCCGACCACCACGTGATCCACCACGTCCCCTTCCACTCTGTGATCCGCGCTCTTCTCGCGCCATATCAATTTCACAGTAATATACCGTGAATGGGTTTCAAACTCACAATACAATTATTTAGCAAAGTTTTTTTTCAGGTAGCATTGCACGTGATTGCGCATCGGCTTAGGGTACTGAGAAGCCCTTACCTGAATCGCTCCACTTTTTATCGGTAGCGTTTAGATTTAAGAACGAACAATAGTAACTGAAACTATTTACTTATTTATATAGTGCAAAATGTCATTGAACAAGATTCAGCTTCCGGTGATTAACTTCTCGAAAGACGGCAGAGAGGAGATTGGCAAGAAACTGTACTATGCGGCTACCACGTATGGGTTTTTCTTTATCGAGGGAAGCAGCTTGAAGCAGTCAGAAGTCGACGAGATGTTTGCATTGGTGTGCATTTTCTTTTTGTTTCAGTGGTATTTTTTAGTCAGTGTTGCTAATGAAATAGAGCGAGAGATTTTTTGCGACATCGAGTGAGGAAAAGAAAAAGTTTCCTATCACGTTTAACCGCGGATACTCTGGATTTAACGAGGAGGCGTATGTAATATGCACGATGTCTTTGATACGAAGGTCCTGCGGAAGTCAATTGACGGTATATATGTTTCTAGTCTCGATGTTGACGACGGGAAAAAACGCGGAGATCCGAAGGAGTAAGTGGGATTTGAAGCAACGGTTTTATTTGATTGAACTGTGTCTTACAATGAAATAGGATTTTCAATTTTGGACCCTTCGCGCTGTCGGCAAACCCAGTGTCTCAACCGCTTCCCCCAGTTTTAGACGAAAATCGCGAGAAAGTTTCAGCGTTCACTGCGCATTGTCATCAAGTTGCAATGCAATTGTTAGATGCTTTGGGACGCGAGATTGAGCTCGAACCGGGTTGGTTCTCGAGTCGTCATGCGATTGAGAAACCGAGTGGATGTACCTTGCGAATGCTGCATTATCCAGCGATGACGGATGCCGAGGGTGAGGCAGACGAAATTCGAGCCGGTGCTCATACCGATTATGTACGTTATTTTTTTATATTGCATTATTTTACTTTACGTCTCTGGACAAGTGAACATTATGTTTAAACGTTATGTTTAATTGGATCAACGGGGTTGTCGTACCTTGCGAACGGAATGTGCTGATTATATTTATGTCTCTACAGGGCTCGGTAACGTTATTGTTTCAACGCGCTGGCCAGTCAGGACTCGAGGTGCAGCTGCCAGATACCAAAGAGTGGGTAGCGGTTCCGGCGCCTTCTGCACAAGATTCGGGCGCAGAAGCGAGTGCGACAATTGTTGTGAACATTGCCGGTGAGTTATCTCTTGCAACACGAGACGCAGAGTTTGCTGTTCAAAGCTGCATAATATGGCATTTTATAGCAATTTGCTAACACATTAGCCAACGCAGACCAGCTGAGCTTCTGGTCAGGCGGCGTACTGCGTTCGGCGTACCACCGCGTGCGGTTCCCAGCGTCGGCTCAGCGCACGGGCCGCGACCGCTACTCACTTGCGTACTTCACTCACCCGGCAGACGACGTCCTGCTCGAGCCGTTTCCGAGCGCTCGCGTGCAGAGCGCTGCCGAGCAAGTGTCGTGGGAGGACGACGGGCGCAATGCCGCCGTGCGCGCGACGGTCGTCGACGGCCGGGTGCTTTCTGCGGGCGAGCATCTTGCCCGTCGCATCCAGCTCTCGTATTTGGCCTAATGCGCTTTTATCTACAGAAAAAAAAAGTTCTTCTTCGTCTTGTTTCCTACTCTTTCTACGCTGCTGACGACAGTCCGCCAGCTGGCAAGAACCACGAATTTAAAGTTAGACGCCGACGCTTGCTGGCAAAGGAGTTTGTTCGTACCGAGCCGCATACCGCCGCACGCGCCACGTGGCTTGTGTGCTGCGGCTCAGGGGGGGTGGCCCAGGTGCGCTGGGAAGGGTTTTGAGCCCTGGAAAGCTGTCGGCGGAAGCACGAGCGTTGCGGGTTTCCGGTCAAAAGAGGCCGAGCAAAGGGCCGCATAATTTAGGGCGTCTGTTTATATAAGAAGGAAGAGCCGGTGCGGAGGACCGCGTCCAGTTCTGTGGGACCCAGAGGCGCGCCTTCGTCTCGTCTAGTCTGGCGCTTGCTCTTAATTCTTTCTTCCTTTTCTCCAATTCCGACTCCTCCTCTCGGAAAAAAGAAACCGGTCCTCTGTGCGACGATGCAGTCCTTGGATCCTTCTTCGTCGTCTTCTGTGTCTTCTGTGTTTTCTGCTGCCGCTTCCTCGGCTGCGTCTGTCGCTGCTGCAAACGCATCCCTGCCCTTGGAAGCAGCGATGAACGACTTGGCGCTTCAGGAAGTCCCGTACTTTGACGTCTACGGCTATCTTCCGTCTTCGCAGCTGTATGCGTCTGCTGCTGCTACAACCCAGTCTCTGCTTACGCCGTTGGTGCCTCTGTCTGCCGCGGTGCCAATGCCTGTCTCTGTGCCCCAACTCATGGTTGCGGCTGACGCTTCTGCGTATCAGGTTGTCAGCCCGGCTGAGGCCTTGTCCACCGCCGTATGGCAGCAGCAGCAGCAGCAGCAGGCCTCACTCGCAGCTTCTATGGCGCTTCCGTATGATATAGACGCGCGCTCGCTTGCTTATTCGTTTGCTCAGGCGCCTGATCTGTTGACTACAGCGTCGCTTTATCAGCCGGAAATGCAACTGCAGTACCCCGCAGAGCAGCAGCAGCAGCAACAGTTACAGCAGCAACAACAGCAGTTACATATTGGCACAGCAGGACGTATAAATACGCCCTACCGTAGACGCGCATCTGTGTCGCGTTCTCGAACAGGTATATCACTAATCCTGTGTCGTTAGTGAGCTGTCTACTAACTATATAGGATGCATGTCGTGCCGCGTACGCCGCAAGAAGTGCGACGACCGTAAACCAAAGTGTCGCACATGCGAGCGTTTGGGAATCTACTGTCTCTACGCAGACAAAATGCTGACATCCGAGGACCGCAAGCGTACTGCGCGGGATTTGGGAATACAGCTCCGTGCAACAACACGACGCAAATCGACACAACGAGCTGCTGCACGAACAATGAACTACTCTGTAGTAGATCTGGACACGGAAGTATCGTCAATGCCGTCTTTCTTTGCACTCGATATTGTCTCGCTTGATTTGAACTCGGCGTTGTTCTCTTTGGCAGCATTTCGAGAGTCAGTCGGACAGGTGCCTGCATCTGTGTTTTCGCCTCATTGCGAGCCTGCTCGGCAGTTGTTTTACGTCGTTGTGTATTTTCGAATGGCTACACGAATTTTATTCCCAGGCTTGTACCTTCAAACGGACGATTTAGCTGATTTTCAATCGGTAGTGTACAATACTGCGACTAGTGATGCGTGGCTGTGGAGGAGTATTTGTGCAATTGGATGTGCGTTTGTTAGCATGGCGTCTACGTCTGTTATCTCTGTTGATGATACAGAGTTTGTCGCTATGGCAGCGTCACATTTTATAGCTAAAGCCGAAAAGCTGATTGAGGAACACGCTGATTTGGCTGAGTCGAGTCAAGCGAGTGCGTTAAGCAGCAGTTCGATTTCACTGTCGTCATTGTCATCGTTGTCGTTAAGTACACGATCAAGCACTCCAAATTTTCCTCGCACGGAACTGGAACGGACGTTGTTGTATGGATGGAATGTCTTCACGCTTGCTAGAGTACTTGGAAATCATGATGCACAAACACTAGGTGCGATTCTCAAACTTGTGATGCACTTCAATCTGCTTGATATCTCGCGACGTGAAAGTGCGAGTGCGCCGTTGAGAATTGTGACGGCTCATGCGATTCATGCGGATATTTTGATAGCAGCGCATTTCATGGTTCCGAGTGTGCATGCAGCTGTGTATGAAAACATGCTGGACACAGATATTACCGGCGGCACGATTTTCAGAACTGGCATTGCCACTGGAATTCCTATTTCTACTTCGTTGCTTCTTATGCTTTCTCGAATTGTCGAGTTCGAAGTTGCGCTTTGGAAAGAAGGTGAGAGCGTTAGACCACAAGTGTCTGAAAACGGAAGCACGCGAGAAGTATTTGTGGGGAGCGCCTTCATCGAAATGCGACTTGAGAACGCGGCAGCATATCTTGATACGTATGTCAATGAGGTCGACAGTCAGCGGGAGACCACACAAGTTTGTTCTGAGCTTATGCGTCTTGCGCTGCGTGCTTATCTCGCTGTCTTTTGCGATCGCGCGCTGACGTATGGACGTCCACAAGGAGTGAAAGGGCAGATTTCGATTACTATGCGAGATAGCGAAGCAGTTCAGGGATATGTGAGCAAGTTCATGAAGGTATTGCTTGATGAGTTTATTGATCGCGATAACGACAATCGCGGAATGAAAGATCAGGAACTAGAACGAGCTATTACGTTTGCCTTAGTCGTCATTGCGAATCTTACGAGTGAGCGAAATCAAATTACAGATCGTACAGGACGATCAGTGAACAGTCGACAATTACTTCGACAAGTGTTTTCAAATAGTGTTGCGCGTGGTGAATTTGGCGGATGGCGGCGGGCAGCTGAAGTTGTCGAGGAAGCGTGGAGAGAGGAGAATTGGATTTGTGGAAGGAGTTGGAGGCAGATCAGCTGGGCAGATGGAAGGCAATTCCCTGTATTATTTTGATGAGATGGTTGATGGGTGGTTGACAAGATCACGATATGATGAACGATGATTTGATTGCGGTATATAGAATTTGTATTTGTATCCAGATATTTATTAACAAGAAACCGACGAAGAAGCTGAAAATTTATGGCAAGTATATAGTAAGTATGTCTTATTTGTTTTTATTACGGTAGATTTATTTGGTGATTTTGATGGCGGATAAACAACTGAGAAGATGGCGATGCCAGGAGGCGGTGGTGGTACGACGAGGGAAATGAATACGCATCTGGTTAGGGTTGAATGATGCAGGTTCTCTTGCGAAATAAGCAAGCGAGGTTTCAGTTGCAGATTGGCATCCAATAAGCAAGGGGTGCTTTAACGCGATAATGTCTGCAGGTTACTACGTGGTTATATAGCAGGACGTGCAAATGCAAATGAGAAAGTTGAAATTATAAGACGATTTGCGAGGGCGAGGGCCGACAAAATGACGTGGCGTACCGATAAAGTTCCAGGTTAAATCACTCGAGGTACCTGAGCACGAACAGACAAGAACAGCGAGAGCTTTAATCGGTCAATTCATAATGAAGCAAGTCAATTGACAATACTCAGCTTTCTGCTATATGGTTACTGCAATCTAAGTGTACTTAAAGAGTACCGGGAGTAGGAGTGGTGATGGAGAGGAAGGGGCTGATGAGGAAGGTACTTTGAACACAGTTTCTCGACGTGACGGATCGCAAGCTTCGTGAGAGATAGCACAACGCGCAAGCCTGCGCCAGTACAACTGACCCTTCCCACTCAACCAGAAGAGCAGAGATAGATGTAGAAACGCAGGGTAAAAACAAAGTGAAAATAAGCGGTGGCGGCGCGGAAACGAGATTGGCGAAGGCATAAACCCGGTGGAAAGGGAAAGGTACACCGAGCGCAGGTAAATTGGATCTTTTGGCTGATTGTGACTGCGGCGGCGGGGCCCGATGCCAGGGGCTCCTCTTCTCGTCTTTTTTTGTGATCTTTCCCTTCTTCTTTCTTTTGTCTTGTCGTTGTCGCACCTTGAATTTTTGTTTTTGTGTTTTTGATCTGGTTGCGTTGGGTTTGTTGCGTACGGTCGTTGTTTGAGTTTGCGTATTCTGCTTTAGTTGTACGACTCGACAAGCCCGGCTAGATTTTCTGTTACGGGGCCATCTGCTGCTCTTTTCTTAAAGAAACAGCGACCGAGTGCACAATTGCCAAAAGACAATAGCAATAATGTCGTTTCTTTCAATGGCAGGTTCTATGGCCTCGGAGTCTGAACCCTGGACTCCTCTCCCCGTCGCTCTTCTCGCCGTCGCTAAACGTGCGCATTCACCGACTTCCGCCGCAGATGCTCTTTCATCGCCGGCATTGCGTCTCGGAGATACTGTCTTTGTCTTTGCCCAGCGTCCGCCTGGCGATAAACCGGCATTCTTTCGTGGTCTTGTACTTTCTCAGCGTGAATACTCCCCGTCTGCACTAGCGAAAGCAAGCCGGCCACGAGTTGTCCTCGGATCGATCCCAGCTTCAGCCGTTTCCGTCACTGGACCAGCGAACTGCTCGCTGGAGCAGGCTCTTTTGCTCGCCGCTAGCGAAACATCTGTATCTCCGGACTGTGCAAATAAAGATCTTCCTTTAATATCGGAAATCGAAAATGCTTTGGTTGAATGGGCGCCTGCGCTGGCCGCTGCACTCATTAACGAGCGATCTTCCTCTGCAAATGGCAGTCAACTCAATGCTGTAGCGTCATTAATATACGATCTCATCGCTACTCGAAAACGACTTCTCTCTGGCGTCGACAGTGCCTCAGAACGCGACGCTTGTATAAAAGCCGCTGTGTGGGCACTTGTTCGAGGCAACAAGTTACTCTCCGGTGATGTAATAGTGCGCGCTGAACTCGACGGCCGTGTTCGTGGTGGAAATTATAATGTCGTTTCATTTTTCAGAGATCAGCAGATTATGGCATTATCAACTCACGGTATTCCAGCTTTCCACAATTCCCGCACAGCAGCGTTTGACAGTGGTGCAAAAGTCGATTTACTACATGCGCTTGCAACTGTTAAACAATTTAATGGAACTTGGCAAGAAGGAATGTTTGCAAAGCTGTATATCTGCTCAAAAACAAAAGTGCTCTCGGAGTCGTTTGTTGTCGAAGGAGGGGCACTCAATACTCGTGCTTTGTTTGTCGATATGCCGCATACAATTGCAAGCGATGACCTTTTTATCGCTGTTGAGATATTTGAGACTATCTATATGACCACACAAATGAACGGTGCAGATAAAGCTCGTAAGTTCTTTTCTCTATAAACTATGGGTTTGTTTAACGATTTAGGATCATACACAATTAAAGCCAGACGTGGTGTTGGTCTCGGCGTCATTGATATTGGTCGGAGTCTCCGCGAAGTCTCAGATGTTGAACGCGATCTAACTGTGCGCATTTTGGCTTCCTCAGCTGCTAGTCAGGGAATGGATGGTATTGCTAAAAAGGGCTGGGGCTCTCTTCGTGAGCGTTTAGTTCGTGGTGTTTCTGACGGAATGTACGTATCTGATGATTTTATGATGTAGTTGTGCTAACTGAGATAGTGAACGCTCGTCAAAAGTCGACAGAGTTATTATTGGCTTACAGGCTTTCCAATCATCCAATTCTAAGGATCTTATTAGCTCATCTCCTGAACTCTTTTCTACAATCACAAGCACGCCTCGCACATTATTTACCTCATCAACCACAATAGCTCGCGATGAACTCTATCTCACTCTCGGAGGTGTGCACTTTCACTGGTCAGATCTCAGCGGTCGTCCAATGCCTGAACTTAGTACAAAAGCTCTGTACTTTGTTACAATGTCATGTAACAAGGATTCACCATTACGATTCCACGGTCATGCTGGTGCAGAACCTGTTGATATGTGGACTTCAACTGTCGTTTCTCGCGATGAAAAACTCTCAGAAACAGTGTGTCTTTCTCCTCTTGCGCATAATGCGGAGATAACTGTGAGAATTCATCTTGCGGATGGCAAGCCTGTGGGTCAAGGGAAATTCCCGTTATGGACGGAGGATGTTATTGTTAAAGACATGAAACGGAGTATTCGTATTCAAGATTCTACCGGTTTACAAGTTGGCATCTTAGAAGTCGACAGTTGTCTAGTTTCTAATGTCTTTTCATCCGACGAGACACTTAATGATCTTATTCGCTGGAGACGAATGCGCACAGCTAAAGAAGAATCCAGACTCATCAATGTCATGAAGCAACTGAAATTTGTCGATCCCAATGAAATCTCTAAACTTCTCCGTGAAGCTCTTGATGCCGTATTTGGTATTATTGCATGGAAAACGGGTGATAGAGAATTTGAAGACGCCGCATTTGCTGCGCTTGCTCATATTCTCGTCACAGTCAGTGAAAGAAATGATAGCGCTATGCTTGCAGAGTATCTTCATAATCATTTCAACTATCCATCTGTTGTTGGTCCGCTAGTCTTTGGATTCCAGCGCTTATTGGCCAAATACAGGGAAACAGATGCGGAACCGAGCGTTCGGGAACTTATCAAAGTCGGTGGAATTGTTATGAGATTTATAAGTTCATGTTGGGAAAAATACCAAGAACGAGAATCAGTTGCGATTGAATTGCGCAGTTATCCGCAAACAATCACGAATATCTTCCACATATTTTGCAAGATAATATCACAGACATCTTCTACTTTTGAAGCGAATCAAATATTAATCATGCAGAGATTTCCCGAGTACGTTGCCGAAATTCGCTCAATCTTTACTGATGAGCAGATGTTTAAGTTCATTGTTGATTTTGTTGAAGCCAGTGCTTCTGCGCGGTCAAATGTAAAACTTGATATGTCTCGTCTCGTCCTTCTTCAGGATCTCTCAAAACTTTGGCTGTTTTCATCTGAAGACAGTGTACTTGTGCGCCGAAGATTGGTATCTCATACTGTTACCTGGCTAAAGCCATATTTAGTCCCTGCGACCGATGATGATATGGTTAGTCTTGCTACATGGCAATCATGGAGAGAGAAGATCAGATTATCGTGTTCCGTTCTTGCTACACAGTTCGCGTTGTTATGGCCTATGCGTGAACAAGATCCTGAATCATGTACTTTATACACTCGACTTTTACCGGCTGTTGCAGCGACTTTTGTATCTCTTCAACAAGAGCGGAAAAGTGCAGTCGTACTGGCAATTACCACGCCCAAATTTAAAAATGAGTTTTCCGTCTTGTTTCCTGAAACGTATCCGATTCCGCCTAATCGACCTGTTGATACTAGCATAAAGAAATTGGCGTTTGACGAACTTGCTGTGGAGTTGTCATGTATGCTCTCTATTCTTGGTGAATTTGCGCGATATGAGAGCGATAATAATGATATAAACGGAGGTGAAACGTTGACGGAAGATCAAGCTGTGCTGTTAATGAACAATTTGCTCAAAATGACTGATTCAGTGTTACAAGGCAAAGCGGTGCCAGTAGCTTGGCTATCTGTTTATTTTTATCTTCATCGAACGGTTCTCTCATCATTAGAATTCATCGCTGTTATTCTAACCGAGTATTTCTCGCCTGATGAGTCTGGCATGGATTCTCGATTGACAAATCTTTGGTATACTTTTTTCTCGCGTCTTTTCGATTTAATTTTATCACCTACTCTGGACATTGAAAACGCTACTTTACAGCGAAAATCAGCAATTGAAGCAATCTGTCCTGATGTCCGAGAACGTGCTTCATCGTTATTTCTACGCATGTGGACAACAATTGGTGCACCAGTTGACGACGTCATTAAAGAAACGTACAAAGTTGAAAGTGTTGGCGGCTTTCAGGCTGCGTTTGGTACCAGGAAATCATGTAGGGGACTTAGTCTATCTACAAAGATTGGTGAATTATGGATGTCGAGGAATGCTGGTGTGCAGAAGTTTGCGACAGAGGTGTTGAAGACTATGATTTTACATGAGTGGTATACACATCATAGTTTAGAAGATATATGTAATGACATCATTGACGTGAGTATATCTTATAATCTTATTTTATATGGTGATTAACGATTATAGACATTTGATCGATCCTTCGAGACTCGAGTTGGAATCCTTGATCCTGAGAACTTCAAGAAAGAAGAGTTTCTGGAAAACTTGAAGGCTTCTTTCCGCGGAGGTGACAAAGACCTTGAAATTGAAATTGACGCGCTAGCAACGGCCGTCACAAGACTTGTGGACTTATTGATTGACCTTCACTCACTTCCAGCCGGTGAGGCCTACAATGACGATCGTACGCAATGTACACTTGCACTAATGAAGTGTCTCCGTGACTTTGACCGTGAAGATGCATTTATTCGCTACGTTCACCAAATGATCCGCATGCAATTAAGCAGTGAAAACTTCGCCGAAGCAGGTCTTGCTCTTGGTCTTCATGCACAGATGTATCCGTGGCGTTTTGGCTCTGAATTACCTGCGATTGAAGAGCTTGAATTACCTTCACAGACTGAATTTCGACGACGGGAGACGTTGTCTTTGCAGATGATTCGCTACTTTACGTTAGGTAATGCGCCTGAATTGGCGTTGGAGACGTATAAAGAGCTCGCGAATGGATATGAAAAGGTCTCGTTCGAGTTGGAAAAACTGCAGGAGACCATGGCGTCTATCGCAAAAATCTACAGAGATGAGCAATCTGCTAGTGCTTCAACAAGACCTCAGCCTCAGTACTTCCGAATAGTATACAGTGGACGCGGTTTCCATCGTGCGCTTAGAGGAAGACAGTTTATAGTTCAAGGTGGTAACTGGGAAAAACTTGCAGAGTTTACCAGCCGACTGCAAGGGATTTACCCCGACGCCAAAGTAGTGACAAGTGGATCGGGATCAACCAGCACAGCTAGAAAGCACATGTCCGTGTCATCTTCGTTGTCGTCAATGTCTCAGGGTAGCAGTATTGATGGAGCATTACTTGCTGCTAGTGGTGATGATTTTGATGTCGAAGGACAGTTTTTGTCAATAGTGGCAGTGACACCTGAAGCTACTGCTGCATTAAACGCAGCAATTGGTATTCCACAGAGCGCTCGGAATTTCTTCATGAGACAGGATCTACGCCGGTTTTCAGTATCAAGACCAATTAAATCCGGAAGCTCAAATGGAAAATCAAATCCAGCTGATGTATGGGTTGAGAAAACTATCTTTGAAACCCGTGACAAGTTTCCTACAATTCTCAGGCGAAGCGAGATTATTGGTTATGAAGTAACAAGGTTGTCACCACTTGCGAATGCGACAGATGCTATTTCGCGTAAAACAGGTGAAATTTTACAAATGGCACGCCGCGCAAATGCTACGCCTGGCGACGAAATGATAAGTTCGCAACTAGGCATGCTTTTATCAGGATCTGTTGATGCGCCTGTGAATGGTGGAATGCAAGTGTACCGAAATTTGCTCGAGATTTATGCAGCTGATAGCTCTCCTGAGATGGCAGTTGAAAGAGAGCTTACGCAAGTTGCGGTGCTTGAGTACGTTGCTGTATTAATCTATGCGTTACATGTACATTCGCGAGTAGCGGTGCCTGCAATGCGACCGATGCATGATAGTCTTGTGGTACTTCTTGACAAAAATTTCAAGAATGAGATTAAGATAGTGGAAGACGAAGGACGAGTTGTCGATGGCCTTGATTTGCGAAATGGACTACGACGGACAGTGGATGGAATGTCAACTTTGTCACTACAGCCTACAACAGCAACATTAATGTCATCAACGACAAATTTGACTGTTTCAAACACAAATAGTGGGTATTCGAGTTTATCTGCAAATAATGGCTCTCGAACTAGACTCGTCAGTCCACTTGCGAACCAGTCGGCAGTTAGTTTAGCATCAACAACAGCTACAGGTGCGTCAAAGACCAGTAGTTCCAGCAACAGCGCCTCGCCCACCCCGTCAAGTGCTGGCGCAAACAGTCATCGTCGGACACTATCAGTACGGAAAAACGAGCCACGTCAAGTTGAACGGAAAGTATCAACTTCGACTCTGCGATCCCAAGCCTCTGCCGAGTCTGATAAAAGCAGGGGATCTACAGGCAGTGGACGCAGTCTTGCGATGCGAATAGGAATGGGAGGTATGACGAAGCGATTTAGTAAAACTAAGCAACCCGGACCGCAGTCTGTTTCTGTAACGAAGCAAAGTTTGAGATCGTTTCGAGAGGAGTAAATTAGTAGTGTGTATGAATGGGGTGGAGGAAGTGTTTTGATATTGCTTTGATATGAATATATGATAGACGGATATATGAGATGATGAATTTGCAGTGTTTCATTTAATAAATGTGTATATTAATCATGACTTCCTTTGCGATATACCAGTAGTATCTTTTGCTATAAATAAATAGCTAACAAGTCAGGATAGATCAGATGAATGTCCGACTCAAAGCCGGAGCAAAGCCGCAGAGACCGCCGCGCCGCGCAAAAAAGAAACTCGGGAGAGCGAGCGTCTGCCCAACGACAAAGGGAAGACCGAAACGACCGAGAGAATTATATTCTTTTCAGGATCGAAAAGGAAGCAAGAAAAACTTTACAAAGGAAATTAGGGAATTGATAAACACACGATCGTTTTTACTTTCTTTTTTTATTTTTTGCTAGCTGTATAATACCCACAAATGCTTCGATCCGGTCTTTCGCGAACGCGGATATGCGCCGTCGCCAGACCATCACCGCTGGTTCGGAGCGCATTCGGCTGCCGAACTTTACGGACGTCTGCTCTGTCGAACTCTGCGCGACCGGCGTCGTCTGAAACTGCTTCGTCACAATCATCTTCATCTTCATCTTCATCTTCATCTTCATCCTCGCCCACAACATCAACATCATCTACATCAACAAGAGAAAGTGAAAGTGATAGCAGGTCGTCGCCATCGGTAAGCGATCTTATCGCGTCGCTGTTCCCACAAACTGGCTTCAGTGGAAGTTCAGCAGTTGAACGTGCATCGGTTCCAGGTTCAAAAGCATTTTCAGATCCATTATCAGTCGTAGCAGCTGAAATGACCAGTCTGACTACAAATATCCATCTTCTTCTCGGCTCCGGTCAACGCTCGCTCGACTCGGCTGCTAAATACTACGTTCAGAGTCAAGGAAAGCATATTCGGCCATTACTTGTTTTACTGATGAGTCGAGCTGCTCTTGTTGCGCCAAAAGCTGATTCATCAAGGGATTACAGTAGCAATGGTAATGGATTTGCGGGCGCACATGAAATTAACGACAACATCAGCCCGCTCGATATTCTGCGAGACTTCAATCCTGCGAGCATTATCACCGGAATTGCTGCGCGAGTAGGAGCTGTTGTTGCTACTCCGGTTCCAGCGACAGTTGAACCGCACACTGGTGTTCTCCCCGCTCAACGAAGACTAGCTGAAATTACAGAAATGATTCACGCTGCCTCGTTGCTTCATGACGATGTCATTGACGATGCGGAGACCAGACGTGGTGTTCCTTCGGGAAATCTGAAGTACGGAAACAAAATGTCTATTCTCGCTGGTGATTTCCTTCTCGGTCGTGCGTGTGTTTCACTGGCCCGTCTTCGCAACGCTGAAGTCACAGAACTTATCTCAACGGCGATTGTGAACCTTGTCGAGGGAGAAGTCATGCAGTTGAAAAACACAGCGCCGGAAGATTCAATCACTGGTGCTGCTACTCCTGCTACATTTAAGCATTACCTCGACAAGACATATCTCAAAACAGCTAGTTTAATGAGTAAATCGTGTCGCTCAGCTGCTGTTCTCGCAGGTGTACGTGATGAATTTGTTGATGCTGCTTACGAATACGGACGAAATCTGGGCATGGCGTTTCAGCTCATTGACGATTTACTCGATTACACTGTAACTGCTGAAGAGCTTGGAAAACCAGCCGGTGCGGATCTTCAGTTGGGATTGGCAACTGCTCCTGCGTTGTTTGCATGGCAAAAATTCCCGGAATTAGGGCCTATGATTAGACGCAAATTTAGACAACCCGGCGACGTCGAAACCGTACGTATTTTTCTACAATTCTTTTCTCTGCTGGCTACTAACAAATGTAGGCACGTAAACTTGTCGCGGAATCTGATGGTGTCGAACAAACTCGAACTCTGGCAGAAGCTTACAGTAATAAGGCCAGAGAATACATTAGCATATTCCCCGATTCGACTGCAAAAGAAGCACTCCTTGATATGACATCAACAGTGTTGAAACGAACGAAATAAGATCTTGGAACAATTCACTCAAAATCGGTTTGCTTTTTCTCAAATTATCAATGCGTTTTAACTGCGCATGATACTTTGTATGATGTTTTGTCCCTCTTCACGTTGACACGTTGACACGTTCTATTTCTGCTATACACATGTAATTTTTAGTTTGTTTATTTTGTTCTGTTAAATGAGCATGGAAGCGGTTTATATAGTCGTATATGTTTCTTGTTTAGTAAGTTGGCAGTCTTTGTTTTGTTTCATATATCGCCGTTTGTTTCTCTTGACATAGCATCTGCTTATACACTTCTTTGTAAATATGTCTCTACTTGATCTATGTCTGTACTAATATCGATATTCTAACTATAAAACATAAAGGATACATGTGCTACTAATTACGCATCATACAATCGAATTAAAATATATCAAAAGCAAACTTAAGAAAGAAGAAAAACCAGCAACTCCATATTCCTTAAACCTCACCAATTTTTTTAGTCTTCACCCACTTCACTTACAACCAAATTCTGCAATTATGCAAATTTGATTTGATTATGAGTGGAGGGGGGATAATAGGGTATTAAAAGTGGCGCCGGGCCAGTGCGCATTGACTCGTGAATCAGGGCGCGTTGCCCTCTGCATTGCCCATGTGGCGCTTCGCCTCCTCCTCTTTACGTGAGGCTGCAGAATTTGTGTTATTCTGAGCTGCGCTGTCAGAGTAAACACCAGACTCCTGTTGTGGTTGATCTTGTGACTGTTGTGAAGGTTGTTGTTGTTGCTGTTCTAATTGATACTGTTGTTGGTGGTTGTAAGGAGTGTCAGTAAACATGAAGTCTGGGCCATCAGCAAGACGAATGCGGCCACCTTCAACGTCACTACGACGAATTCTGGGCATGCCACCACGCTGAATGATATCAGAGTAAACTCCAGGAGCTCGATCGTAGTTTATGATACCATTTGCGGCATCTTCACGTCGTGAATAGTACACGTACTCACTGCAGAAATGAATCAAATTAGCACCTGATCTGGGAATCTGGATCTTGATCCGGAATTAGCGGGTAAGCGATACGTACAGATACAACGCGTGTAACAAGCCTGGAAAGTATCCAAGTAAAGTCAGACCAATATTTATCACAAAGTCAACTGAACAGCCTGAGATGAAGACGACTCCAAGAGGTGGTACTTATAACTAGTTAGCGGCAGTGCTCGCTGCATAGAAACATCACACGTACAAAACAAAGAAGCAATAATAACGAGAATCGACGATATTGGATCCATTCTGCAATTTCTATATAAACGGTGTTTCGAAAGTCGAATGTGGTCTGAAGGTCTGTAAAGTAGTGAATAAACCAGAATCAAGGCGGTAGGAAAAAAGCAGCAAAAAGACAAAGTTGGCGAGAGGAAAGAAACTCTTAAAGTTTTCAGCTCTCATCTAAGCCGCTGCTCGGTCCGCTGACGTCACCGCATCGGTCTTCTCCGCCTAGACTTTCTCCCCGCATTCAGTGTACGCGTAGCTGTTCGACGTCGATGTGATCATCCACTAGTTCAGTTCGCGGTTCTGTTGTAGACTGTATAGCGAAGATATAAGCGTAGTGAGCTCGATGAAAAGACCTGTTTTTTTTCTCTCGCACATCTGCTCAGTTTGCAATTGCAGGTAAGGGCATCAAAGCTTCTCCGACTCATCCAAATGTCAACAAAGTGCCTAATTGAGGACACTGCGACAAAAAAAGACTCTTGACTCAATTTTTTCCGCTATTTATTTACGATGATAGTTTAATGTTTTGCGTCTCGGTTGAGACTATGAAGGTAGTCAGTCGGGCAATCCCGGTGGAAGATGGCTTTGGATGTCGGCTGAATCAACAGTCGAATTGTTGCTGAAAAGGTTCTGTCTGGACTGCTCCAGATTCTAGCTGGCGTTTTTCTGTTTTTTGTTCGTATTGTACTCTTCAGTATTCGGGCTGCACTGTTTCTTGTATTAGAGGTTCATACATAACGCAATGATGCTGTTTTTCCGTAAAAGCTCATATTTTGCCCTGACCAAATCGAAATAAAAATCCCCAAATTAATCAATATAGAAACTAGACGACTTCTGTATGGTACTTTAAGGTGCTCGGCAGTCCATTTTGGCAGAGTCTCGGTTTCTCCGTAACTCCGCCGGAATTTGAATCTCCCAACGCCGCACTCTCCCTGAGTCGACGAATCTTCGTTGGATCGAGTCATATTTATTTTTCCCAACCGCCTATCCGCATGACCTTTTCATATAGTTCCAGATATTGAGTGCAGTTATGGCACAGGAGGAGAATCCGTTGATGACGCTAGTCGTTGACTGCGTTAATGCGCTAGGAATTGTAAGTCACGGAAGATAACTATTCCCGGCCTCGTGCTCAATTGCTCATTCTTTCTCCCAGGCGTCAAAACGGAACTATTACCGTCTATTCCGATCGTTTGTGCTTGTTCCAGCTGGTACTGTTGTTGTTTTGTTATATCTTTATGGAGTTCATCGCATTATTCTTCTCACAACCATCAACTTCCCCGCCTCGGTAGTATGCATGCTTTTGCTCTTTCTAATACTTCTTCTCATCGACGCGACTCTCGGTCCTCGGCGTACAGCTGCATTTTCTCGCGTTATTGATGTTCCTCTTGGATTTGCATTACGCTGGATCAACACTTTTTTCACGCCTTCGTTCGTCACGTTACCGCTTTCTCCTGCTGTCGGAGGAGCCGAAGTCGGCAAAATTGCCGCGGTTTTCATTCTCGGATTTGTGATTACGATGGCAATTACTGCATATTTGGTTTTGTTTTTACAAAAGCTATTTGGGACGTCGAAACGCGCAATCACCGAGCGCGCGGAAGAAGTTCCACCTCCACGCTCTTCTCCGTCATATTCCCATCGCCGGTCATCCGACGGAACAATTGATCTTGCTGAATCGATTGAATTAGATGAATTACCGCGGACTACGCAATCTCCTGCTCCAATAAATATAACTCCAGTTGAACAACCTAAACCGGCAGTGTCACATTCATCTCGTATGACTCGTGATGTCCCACTTCCGGCAGAATTATCTGAACCGGAACTTTGGCTGAACAGAACGATCGACAGTGAACTATCTGCCATGGATCCAGATTCACCTACAGCAACTCGTACAAAATCACACATGTCGCATCGACATAGCAATGATTTGGCACGAACAAGTACGCTGAATAATATAAAAAGAGTAATCACTGGTCAGTCAATAATGCAGCCGCCTATGGAGAGTAGTTCAAGTACGCGAAACTTGACTGGTGATCAAAATTCTTTCGTCTCCACAAATGGATCGTTAAGTGCGTTAAGTGATCGTGATGCTAAAAGCAGTTATGGAAACTCGCGTAGCGATAATACCGAGACTGAATCAATTAGCGCATCAGTCATGACCGCAACCAGTGAAGCGCCAAATCAGTCTACCGTCAACGCCTTCTTTTCGATCGGAGAGCCGACTATTCGTGCACAATATTTTGCAAATCTGATTACTCAGTATTTGGACACGTTTTTATACGTCACTGTGTTTTTATGCGTGGGATTACCTTTACATTTTGTGATTAATTACTCATTGGTTGCATATAGTACATTCACCATTTTGATGCTTTTCTTTGGATTACGACTTCCACCTAAAATCCGAAGATTTATCCATCCAATATTTACTTGCTCTGCATTCACGATCCTGGGAATTTACGTAATGTCCACAGCGCATCACCAAACATTAGATGACGGTCTTGATCAATATTCTACCGGCCGTACATATCTCAATTTGTTTGGTGTACCGAAATACTATGGTATTCGCCCTGGTGCTGGTGACCTTATGAAAACGATGCTCGATGTGAGTATTGTTTCTCTTGCGTTGCCAATGTACAGATACCGCGGAGACTTAAAGAAGCATTTCGCTGTTATTATCATTCCCAATATCGTCATTGCTTTGATCACTTTCTTTGCGTATCCTCCTCTCTGTTACGCTATTGGAATCTCTGCAGAGCGTAGTATTGCATTCATAGGTCGAAGTGTGACTCTTGCGTTGGCATTACCAGTTATCCAAGCACTAGGTGGTTCACAATCACTTGTAGCCGTCGTCGCTATTCTAAGTGGTATCGTCGGAGTTTTAATAGGTGGTTATATTCTCAAATTCCTCAAAATCCGAGAAGACGATTATCTTACTCGAGGTATCACACTCGGAATTAACTCTTCAGCCGTCGCTACTGCGCATTTATTAACAATAGATCCAAGAGCTAGTGCTTTGAGTAGTTTAAGTTTCGTCGTGTTTGGTACTACGTTGATTATATTGAGTGCGATTCCTCCGTTGGTTAATGTAATGAAAGGCATGGTTGGACTGTAAGGTTCTGGCTATGATTGACTTATATGTGTTTATGTTTGTTTTAATAATTGTGGTGGTGTTTTGTTTTTGGAAAATTGTAAATTTAATGAATAATTATAGCTGTCAACTCTGCTGCTGTCGACTAGATTCAGTTTAGTGAATATCATAAATGATAGGTAATAGATATTAAGAGTAGTGCAAGGAACTTTCGCATAGAAATGTTTGGACGCTGTTATAAGTCAAAATGAAGTTAATCTATTCACTTCTTTGAAAAAGCAGTTCACAATAAATTAAACAAGTAGCAAACTATATACAATACATATCTCATTAATTAGAATACTTACAGAAAAAATCTCTATTCTTCGCCACTCTCAAAATTCCAGATCTCTACGCTCATTACAACCAATCTTAAATAAACAGCAATCACAAAATCAAACTTCAAATACTAATAAAACCCATCTCAACTCAATCGCAGTATATCAGTAAACCATAATGCAAAATCAAACAGATAAACTTTACTCTCCCGTCTGTAATATCTCAAGTACGCAACAAAAGAACGCGTAATTCTCAAAGGATTGAAAATTGATAAAGTTGAAAGATTCTCTAAATCTTCGTCTAGAACGGTTCTAGCACAGTATCGTGCCATAATCAAAAATGTTCGTTCGGGTCCAAGAGTTGTTTGAAGACATTCGTCGAGGGCGCGGGTAAGATCGTTTGTTTTGAGGATTAACAAGACAATCGAAGGAACACCGGCTAAAAGTTGGATTAAGTTTGGCAAGAGACCGCCTTGAAGTGCCATGACCATACGTTGCATTTCTGTACGATTTCGACGAGTCATAATGGATGTTGTGGCACTCTTGTAATCGCGTCCTGTGATAGCACTCGCAAATAGTGGGAATTGTGCGTCTGTAATACCAGCAAACTCCTTGGCATATTTTCTCATATCGTCGACGTTCGAATCAATAACAGCTAACCAAAATCGTGAATAGCTGCGACGAAGATCTAATGGGATATCACGATAAAGTCCGTGGTCGTAAAGAACGACTTCAAAGTTATGGCCGCGGTTATACCAAGGTCCTTGCTCAGATTTAGGAAGTGCGCGAATTGCAAGATTGCCGCCGTGTGGATCGCAGTGGATACGAACGTCAGGAGTGAAAATCATAATGTTGAAAATATGCGAAAGACAAATGCTAACTTCATTGCGGGAAATATTATGCTTATCTAAATATTCGAGGTTGTCAGGTCGTCCACCAGTGACGTATTCCATAACAATAATCCGAGGTTTAGCCCAGATAATGTTCGGCACACGTAAAGCTGTGAGACTTTTGAGATTTTTGAAGTATTCTTGTGTTCGTATAGCGTTCTTAGCTTCCTGCGTAAAGTCCAGCTCGACAAAAATCGACTGATCTAATTCATTGTAAAGCCACATCGTAGGGTATTCGGGAAAAAAGCGATCAATAGCAGTAAAAACTAATTGTGTGAGCTTCAGGTCGAGTGGAATGAACTCAGCAAGGGCAGGATGCTGAAATTTGACTGCCACTCGTTCACCAGTTTCCTTCAAAGTTGCGGTATGAACCTGAGCTAAACTTGCGATTCCGATAGGTTTCTCATCAAAATCTGAAAAAACGTCTTCAATTTCTAAACCGGTATCTTTCTTGAACATGGCACGGATGCTTTCGATTGAAGAAACAGGACATCGATCTTGTAAAGGAATAAATGTGGTGGTCCACTCTGGTGGTAAGAGGTATGTCATGGCACTCAGATGTTGTCCCATTTTGATATATACACCTGCACAGGCCTCAAGAACTTTGTATGTTCTATTGGCGCACCTTTGATGGCATGCAGAAAGAGCGGCGGCGCGTTCTTCTTCAGAGTCATACTTCTTGCCTAGCACTCGTCTGTAGTCATCAAAGCAAGTAGCAGCAGCAACTGCGATTCGAGTGCTTCTTTCAGAAGAAATATATACATGTGCAATCATTTTTTCAAGCTCATCGTAATAATAAGACACCGAACTGGTCAAGCCCACCGCCGATACAGCAAAGGCGACTTTACCAGCCGCAGGAGCACTTGAGAAAAGCAGACCGGAAGAGAACGCTCGTCGGAATGAGTATTTGCCATTTGTTCGACCGCGTCCAGACCAATGACCCCAAGTCCGGTCTCTGCTACTGCTACTGCTGCTGCCGTTGCGGCTGCTGGATGAGAAAGAATGTATGTTGCGAGTGCTGCTTGGCTTTGTGAACACGCGCTTAGCGCATGCCCGACAAGGGGGAGAGAACAGAGGTCTGAACATCAATAACAACCAGGTATTGAATGTCGTTGAATGTTATCAGAACAAGAAAAAAGATAAAGGGTATATTGCTGAGCTCTCCAGCTCAGAAGCAGTGCGCCACGACCAAGCTTCTCGTCTGTCGGGAATTGATGGACTTTACGAAGGTTTTTTTCTTTCCTGTCCTGTTCGGAGAGTTCCGGGGCGCAAGATCTTTAAACTCTGTTACTCAGGCATTATGTAAGAATAAGGTTTTTACCTTCTTTTGGACAGTACGGTCCAGAGCGCGGGGAGAACAGATGCCGAGAAAAAGACAGACGCAGGAGCGCGCATACTTTACAGCATTTTCACGGATTTAAAGCAGGTATAGAAGGTCCAGATTGCGCCCGAATTGGTCGCTTTGATTGGGCGAAAGTGTGCAAAGGACGGCTGCGGTCGCGGTCGCGTTGAGAAGCGAGACGCGAGACGCGAGAACAGCTCCGAGACGTAGCAGGCGGGCGTGCGAGAAGCTGTGTCTTCACGTAACTTCACTTTACAGACTGATAACAGAAAAACTGTAATTTTCACTAATCAAAACAAAAGCCCTCCAACTTTTAATTGTAAATAAAAACCAAAAAACGAGCAAGTTGCGACATCTGCCCCGGCTGAGCGAGTTGTGGCGGCAGCGGCGGCGGCGGTGGTGGCTTGTGTTATTCCCGCTTCCTCGAATTTCTGCAAAAATTGAGCACACTCGGCAGGTGACTTGACTTTTCTGTTATCGCATCGCGTCCGACGGCAGAACCAGACAAGGCCTGTTTTTTCTTTGCGCTTTTTCTTCTCTTTTCTGGTTCTTTGTATTATTTTTCCATTGTATTCTCTGATCGCTGTTGCTAGCCGCGGTCGTGCAGAGCCGGAGCAGAACGAGCACTTTGAGCATCTCCATTCCCAATGCGCTGCTCTCGTGTGCCCGTCCTAGCACGCTTTGTCTCCGCGATTGCGGTCCTCGCGCTTCTGCTCCTGATCCTCGACTTTGTTGATGCCAGCCAGAACAACAGCAACAAGCAGCAACGCGAAGTCAATCTTGTCTACGACAGCCAACAGCAGCATCATGGCTTGCTCTCTGCTTCAGATGAGATCCATGCCCCGAAACGAAAATCCACCGCCAATGCTTTCTCTTCCTCGACCAGTTCTTCTTTGTCAGAGACTCGACAGATCGACGACTGGAAACTGGCTGATTTTCTTCTCATTGCTACCGTCGATGGCTCTTTACATGCTTGCGAGAGAGACACTGGTGCAGTGCGTTGGAGTCTCAACGGCGAAGGTTCAGTAGTCAAAGCCTTCAGCGACCCTCACCATCTTGACGATGAGGAGGAACTAACTTGGATTGTCGAACCTTTGGGCGATGGTGCTCTGTATTATTTCACCCCAAACACCGGTTTACAAGTAAGTTTTCATTATGACATGATCCAACCTCGATCTTACATTTCTAGAAACTACCGATCTCTATCAAACAACTTGTCGCTGAATCTCCATTCTCAATCAACGGCGATGACAAAGTTTACACCGGTTACAGACTTACCACTCTTTATTCCGTCGACGCTCGTACGGGAAAGATCCTCAAAGTTTACGGTTCCGGTGCACCAGCCGCATTGTGCCCAAACAACAATATTGAGGACTTTGATGACGCCGACGACTGGGAAGGTGCAATGGGTGAACGTGAGACATTCTTAGTGGGTCGAACTGGTATGAATTAAAGCTGTAAAATGTGATCTATCTTTTCTAATGGATTTAGAATATCGTCTCGAAATCTTCTTCCAATCGCGTGATGGCATCAACTCTGGTGCAATTTGGAATGTTACATACTCAACTTGGGGACCAAATAACATGGATCTTGATCTTCTGGCCCAACATCGATTCACTCCAGACAATTTATATGTATATCCCTTGCACGATGGTGTTATTCTGGGAGTTGATAGATTTAACGGTATGCATCTTGCGCCTCGCTCAATAAAATAATGCTGCTGACACTTGTAGAATCACGATCATGGGCCCGAATACTCCCTTCTCCTGCAATCACCACTTTCGACGTCTTTGCACCTTACGAATCTTTCTCTGGTGATCGTTCTCCCTATGTACTTCTTCCACAACCTAGTGCTCATGACACTAAATACGACGCAAAAGCTGGTCTTTCAACGTTTGTCAACCGCACAGATGATGGTGGCTGGTACGCTCTTTCTGCCGAGAACTTTCCTGTGCTTGTCGAGAGCGCACCCATTGCGAGATGGAATTTGGGAATTATGCCCTTTGATGCGGATAATCAGTTACAATCCTTAATTGGTGTGCATGACGGAAAACGCTCGTCAGTTATGGGATCGCTCCCTGGAATAGAAGGGTCGATGATGAGATCACCGCCCCAAATTGAAGCAGGTAGTACTCTAGAAAGAATAGGTGCGGGAAAAGCTGGTGATGCTACAATGCGTGCACTTTTCGACCTTGCGCTTGCAGTTCCAATTCTACTGGCTGCATACTACTTACTTCTTAGAAAACAAGGTCTAAGAGACTTTTTGTTTGCTCCTACCGACAAATCTGAACCAGAGGTGGTCACAAAGGTGGAAACCGAAAGTTCTCCGGTACCTGAGGATAGATCCTCGGCTGAACCTGTTGATGAAGCAGATAAAGAAGCTGGTGCTGCTGTTGGTGCTTCTGCTGTTTCTACCACTGTCAATACAGCAACCCCGGTAAAGAAGCGGAAACGTGGAACGCGAGGTGGACGACGCCAACAAAATAATAAAGAACACTCTGGTGAGCCAAAGAACTTGCTCATTGTGCAGGACAGGACTCGTAATGCCAGCGTTGTTGGTGACGAAGAAGTGAAGAAACTTGCTGAGCAAGAAGTTGGACCCTACAAATTCAACTCGTTGGAAGTCACTGATACAGTGCTTGGATATGGTTCTCACGGTACAGTAGTATACAAAGGTACGTTTGAGAAGCGCGAGGTCGCAGTAAAGCGTATGCTGTTAGACTTTTACGACGTTGCATCACACGAAATTTCACTTTTACAAGAAAGTGATGATCACCCGAATATTGTCCGCTACTTTTGCAAACAAGAGAGTGAACGATTTTTATACATTGCGTTAGAACTCTGTCCTGCAACATTACAGGATGTCATTGATCGACCACAAGATTTCACAGAATTAGTGAATCGAATGGATCCACAAGTTGTCCTTTGGCAAATCGCGAATGGTTTGAAATACTTACACTCGCTGAAGATTGTGCATCGCGATATCAAACCCCAAAACATCCTTGTTGCGCCACCAAAGAAGCTGCGAGTAGAGGAAAACAATAATGCTCCAGCTAGGCTTTTGATTTCTGACTTTGGTTTGTGCAAGAAGTTAGAAGGTGATCAAAGTAGTTTCCGTGCGACTACTGCACATGCTGCTGGTACATCTGGCTGGCGTGCTCCTGAGTTATTAATAGAAGGAGACGAGACTTCGTCCAATAATGGTACGAATTCGAGCTCGCATACCATTGTTGGGTTATCTGTGAACGAGGCAACTGGTGGGTCAACTAGTGAACCTGCTGTGTTGGACACATTAACGAACCGACGAGCTACGCGTGCAATCGATATCTTCTCACTTGGATGTGTATTTTACTTCTTCTTATCTAACGGATGTCATCCTTTTGGAGACCGATACCTGCGAGAAGCCAATATTGTCAAGGGGGAGTATAACCTAGATTTTCTCGATGCCCTTGGAGCTCAAGGCGTTGAGGCGCGAGATTTAATAGAACGAATGCTCGAACGCGATCCGAAGAAGCGACCGACAGCAAATGATGTGCTTATGCATCCTTATTTCTGGAGTGCACAGAAGAAACTTGATTTTCTTCTTGAAGTATCTGATCGGTTTGAGATTGAACCACGTGATCCACCTTCGGATCTTTTAAATCTTCTCGAATCAGATCCAGAACATGTTGTCTTTAACGATTGGTACAAACAACTAGACAAGAGTCTCATTGAGAATCTAGGCAAATATCGAAAATACCATACAGACAAAGTTCTTGATTTATTACGAGCATTACGAAACAAAAAGCATCATTATCAAGACTTACCACCAAACGTACGACAAGCACTTGGACCTGTTCCCAATGGATTTTTGAATTATTTTGTGGAACGATTTCCAAAGTTGGTCATGCATGTGTATTATATCGTACGAGAGAATTTACGTACCGAGCCACATTTTCAGCCATATTTCGTGTAAGACGAAATAAGATGAAGTTTGGGCAAAACGGAAGTAATTGATTGTTTCTTGATTTTTTTCTTTCCCAATATTTATTGCTTACTTTGTTCGGTTTTTTCCATTTTATTATTATTTTGGGTGCGTTGGGTTTCCGTTTTCTGTTATTCCTTCTTTATCATTTGTGAAAAGAAAACAACTGTTTGGAGTTTAAATGTCTGCATGTGTGAAAATTCTCTACTGTTTTGATGGTTTTTCTTTTTTTTTTCTCAGTTTGTTATGTGTGATAAAATATGATTTTAGCAAGGAAGCGGCGTTTTTTGTTTTTTATTATTTATAAAGTCATTTGAATACACGATATATTGAAATTTACGAACGCGATCAAATAAAGAATTAATAATTCAAATATGAAACGGGTTAAATTACATTGTCGTATTTTATAAACTGTTAGAGAATCAAATCATGAATCATATTTGACTTGACTAAAGCAGGGGGGTGAGTGTGAGAATTAGCTTATAAACCAAAAGAAGACGTTTTCAAGAATTTAGAGAGTCCGAAACTTTTCATAAGCATCTCGTTTATACATGCGAGAGACGTTTCGAAAAAGTAAGTGATACTTTATTTTTTTTTCGAATATCGGAGATGTGTTATTAATAATAATTTTTATGACGACACAAGCAGAGGTGGGGGAGGAGATGAAACGGGGTGGATTATGTAGAATAACTTCATTGAAGCTGTAACTCTTAGCGAAGACAAATATGACGTGTGCACGATATATTGAAATTTACGAACGCGATCAAATAAAGAATTAATAATTCAAATATGAAACGGGTTAAATTACATTGTCGTATTTTATAAACTGTTAGAGAATCAAATCATGAATCATATTTGACTTGACTAAAGCAGGGGGGTGAGTGTGAGAATTAGCTTATAAACCAAAAGAAGACGTTTTCAAGAATTTAGAGAGTCCGAAACTTTTCATAAGCATCTCGTTTATACATGCGAGAGACGTTTCGAAAAAGTAAGTGATACTTTATTTTTTTTTCGAATATCGGAGATGTGTTATTAATAATAATTTTTATGACGACACAAGCAGAGGTGGGGGAGGATTATAAATTCATTGTTGAATAACTTCATTGAAGCTGTAACTCTTAGCGAAGACAAATATGACGTGCCGAGCAAAGAAATATGTATTCTATAAATGTTTAAAAAAATGGAAAAATCTTGTTTGAAATACGAAAATACGAGGAAAGAAAGATAATAAGACAAAAATTAAAAGATTATTAAAGTCATCCGGGTGACAATGAACAATCGTCAATGACGCGCGGCGAGGCGCACTACGTTGCTTACAACGGCTTAAGATGGCTTTACCTCCGATAGAGATTTCTCCGACTTCTTTAAAAATGAACGAGAAGAGAGTTTCTCATGGACAAACGGTCTTTCTGTTCCTTTAATTTTCTTGGACCAAATGAATGATGGAATTGTCAGCTAAGGCAAAGACCGCGAGAGTTCTCGTTCTAACGGGCTCAACTTTATTTTTTCGAAAGTCAACAAGGGTAGAAAAAGATGATCATCGAAGACTAAAGTCCCGTCATCGTTGGGAGAAAAGACAAAGTTGCCGCGTGGTGTGGGGCTGAGATGTCATTTTGTTCATTTTTCTTTTCTCGTGCGAAAGGGTGTTAAAAGTATTCATTTGGTTTCCATGTAAAATAACTCGATCCAAATGACAATATGAAAAAGGAATAATAAACAAATTGCAAATAAAACAAATAGTACACAAAAAGATTGGAACAAATGTTAAAGTAGGTTATTTTGCTGAATGGGTCGAGAACTTAAAAATCCACGGAGTTTACGGCGCAACAAATAGAAAATTTAAGCCCGATGCCGATGCCGATGCCGAGTCCCGACTCCCGAGCCCCGACTTCACGTCTTTTTATCGTTTCTGTTCTATTTTTTCCAAAATGTGCAAGAGTTGAAGTATTAATCACTTTGTTTTTATAATGTTAAACATTTTTTTGGGGTTCTACTATACAAGATATGAATTTATCGGTTATTTTGCTGTGGAGAGCGAATTGCATTAGCGAGCGAGCAAGTGAGCGAGAAGCCGCGTTAA
The DNA here is from genome assembly GCA_030571435.1 of Myxozyma mucilagina. NCBI lineage: Eukaryota > Fungi > Ascomycota > Lipomycetes > Lipomycetales > Lipomycetaceae > Myxozyma > Myxozyma mucilagina. The sequence goes on from JAJLXV010000005.1 coordinate 49,590, forward strand.
TAACGTATACTAAAACGGAAAAGTATCCAGCGAGTTAAAAGCACAGAAAGGCAACGAGATCTGTTTCTTGATAATTTGGAGATTGAGAGATTTAAAGATATTCATAGTTTTTGTTAATAACTGTGTAAATGTAAAAAACATATTTGTTGAAAAAGATTTGTAAAAGAACTTTGGTAAATAGCATCTAGATTCTAAACCTCGTAAACTCTTGCACCAAACTACCATCACAAAATATTTTTTTTAATACTATTCTCCAAACACATTTTTAAGAAGTCATATTGAACGGAGCAAACAACGGGGGTATGTCGGATAGATGCGGTAATTGTCCGTTGAGGGGACTGAGGCTGTTAAACTTTGTGCGGTGCAAATCCAAGAAGCCGAGTTTTCCGTTTTCCGTTTTGAGAAAATTGAAAATTACAGATTTGCGAGATTGTGTTACAAGATAGAAAATAAAGTAGATGATAAAGATTATATTATGACCCAGATTGAGATGTGATTATAAAATAGAAACAAATAAAACGCCGTAAAAATCAAAAACGCCAACAAATAATTAAAGGGAAAAAAAGGAGTATAAATATGTACAAAGAAGGTAAATAAATAATCGGAAAAATAAAAAAAGAAGCAACCCCAGTCATAAAAGTCCATTCATAAAAAATCATACGCTATTATAAAGCGACGACACCGATAGTTATCTCGCCAGGATTCCGAGTTTGCGATTGTGAAGACAGTTCCTGTAACGAGAGGCCAGTTGCAACATGTGCTGGTTTTGGTTTTGCAGTTGGTGTGAAGTGCACATGTGACGTGAATGTGGGGATATGATTCGAATGCTCATCATCGGAATCAGAGTCGTAGTCGTAGTCGTAGTCGCCTTCTGATGATGAAGAACGAGTAAGTTGTGGTAATGAGTGCTCATCAGCGTCGACAGGATGTGACGCGACACGGGTTAACATTGAAAGTTCTTCGTCGTCCTCGTCATCGTTAAGAGATACTGGCTCTGGATCTTCAGTGATTTCTGGTGCTTGGTACCGATGTAAGTTGGCAGAGTAGTAGAAGGAATCTGGTTGGTCGTCTTCATCATCTTCGTCTTGTTCGGATTCAAGGTCAAAAGAATACTGAGGACCGTGACCGAGAAGTTGCGAGCGGATACGTTCGAGATCATCACGCTCGTCAGAAGAATCATCATCAGAAGAGTCGTCTTCAGGAAAGTCATCAGAGTCGTCAGAATCAGAGTCTGAGTAATTGTCCTTGTCAGAGTAATCCTCATCGGAATCCGAGTCATCATCAGCATATAATGGCAGCTGCTGCGACGACGAGTGCTCAGCAGAGTATGTAGATGAAGGAGAAAAAGAAACAGAAGAAGTGCGACGAGGAGCATCAGCCTGGGCAAGACGGTCCATGAGAGAGTCGAGGAGGTTTGCGTGGGAAACCAGGACGCGTAGGTCGAGGTCAGACTTGCGGGCCGCGCGGTTAAGTTTCTGGCGGGCGACCGCGGCAAGTCTGAATGATTCTGATATTGAAGAAGACATTGTGGTGTGTGTGTATAATAAATAGTGACTCCAGTGTGGAAGTACAGAGAGAGAAGTGTGAAGTGTGTTAATGAAGAAAGTAAACAAAGCGAGAAGCGACGGGAGAAGGAGGTTATTAAAAAGGCCCAAAGACTCGGAGGGCCTTCGCAAAAGACGCGACTCGACTCGGTCGGTCCGGAGTTTTCTTTGCCGCCTCCGACGCTCCGACGCCCGCGACTCGCCCGAAGCTGACTTTCTTGACTCATCTCGTAAACCCAACCTTGTTCGGCAAAACCCAAACCAAACCCTGCCACCTGGGCGAATCTGCCTATTCTGGTGCTCGCGTTCCAGGTCTGACTAATTTCCTCGCTTTTCGCTCTCGTTTTGGGACGACCTCGCAAAACTCTGACACCGACAAACCCGGAGAATGGACTCTTTTCCACCACCTCCTGAGCACGTCCCCGAGTCATCGGTTACGCGGCCACTGCAGCGAGCTCCGCGTCCGCACGACATGTCGCGCGCCAAAGTCATCATGGAAACAGACCTCGACGCGTCCCTGGCAAAGTACGCGGCCTCGAAAGCGCATTACTTTGACGACCCGCTTCTCGATGTTCTTCTTCCGCCCGCTATTCGCGATCCACCTCCGCGGAAGCTTCCCTTGATTAACAGAGGAACTTATCTTCGTCAATCGGCGGTCTCGCGTGCTACAATACAGTTTTTACAGGCAGGTGGTACGCAGATTATTTCGCTCGGCGCGGGATCTGACTCAAGACCTTTTTATGTCCTGAAGGACTATCCAGATCTGATCTACCATGAACTTGATTTTGCTATTTCTGCACGCGCAAAAGCTCAGCGTGTTCGTGCTTCGTCACAATTGAACTGCATTCTGGACCCAGACCGTACTGTTTACAATCTTCCTGAACCCACTGCTCCTGTGCGGTCGCATTCTCTTTTTACCCGACGACAGCCTCCTTCTACAACCCCTGAAACACCTCTGCAATCTCCTTCATATTACATCCATGGCATTGATCTACGAACACTGACTTCTCCTTCGGCTGTTCTCGCACTTCCAGGTGTCAACCCATCTTTATCCACTCTAATCATTTCAGAGTGCTGTCTCTGCTACCTCGAACCATCTTCCGCCGACGCTGTTCTTGCATCTTTTCTCTCTGCGATAAAATCCCCGCTTGGAATCATATCATACGAACCATTTTCCCGCATGGATTCCTTCGGTAGCGTTATGGTTCACAATCTCGCCGCTCGAGGCATCTCAATCCCAGCAATGATGGCATACCCGACTCTCAACTCCCAACTAGCTCGGTTACGTTCTCTTGGCTTTGAAAGCGGTCATGCTGCTGATGTTAAGTATATCCATGATCATTGGATCGATGATAATGAGCGCGCTAGGCTAGATTCTTTGGAATTGTTGGACGAGCGTGAGGAGTTTGATTTGTTGGCTAGTCATTATGGTGTTTACTGGGCTGCAAGACAGTCATCATCTTCTGACTCTAAACTTGAAACTTCTGATGAAGCATTTACTGGCATTTTTAATGAGTGGAACAATCTACCTCATCAAGTATAGTCTTTGCATTTTCTACAATTGTTAAAACATTAAAAAATTCAAATATATACATCATGACCCGCCGCATAAATTGCGGCATCTCTCCTTTATTTCCAGAAGTTTTTAAGGTTAACCTTAACTCCGCCAAGCTTAACGTTAAAACGTCATTTGTATTAATAACCCATTGATTTATTAGCATTCTACCCATTGGGTAAGGGCTGTGATAGTTATCTTATTAATCCGAAAAAAAGATGCTTTATAAATTAGTTTTTTGATGCTTATTTTTTTTTCTGATTACGGGACTTTGGTGGAGAAAGAGTTCTAGAATTTGATTAATAAAGATAATTAAGTGGACCCCTTTTTTTACTCTATATTTCGTAGGGGATTATTGTTAAGCTCTACGGGGATTGGAATAATTGAAATTACTCATAATGGGAAATTGACTTGTCGACTTTGCATGAGTCTGTTTTTTAGAATACTTTTAGCAGGTTTCAGCAGCTTTTAATGTATTGAATATTCCATTCTTCATATCTAACTCAGAAGTTTTGATTTCTTTTTACAACATATCCCACTATGAAATTCTAAAGTTTTATTGTGTCAAGCCTCGTGGAAACTAGATATATTATCATGAAGTCAGCATTACAAGCTGATGATTTTCATGATACGGTATCATTGCTGTCACTTGCTCGTATTCCTTTAGTCTTTATTTTTTTATATTTATGATCTTAGTAAACGTGGAGGTATAATATGCTTATCTCTGATTTACGACGTCAATACCATTAAAAGTTGCTTCAGTAAGCTTCTTACAACAGCAAGCATAAATGCGCATCCTCCCCATTTTCTCGCTTATTTTCAAAGTTCAGTATATTACAATGACGTAACAATCGACATCACTATACAAATAAACTTAAGCGAATGCCATTGTCATCAGGTTTTCCTTTCATGCATTTACCGATCTTTCGAATAAAGCTCCGTGTAAGAAAAAAACAAGTATTTTTGAGATTGAGATTTCAGGCACTGGTGGTGGCCACATTTATCTGTCACGTTTCGTTCCTTTTGAGAACAAGATTCTGACGAGGTAGTTAGTTACCATGGTAAAGCTGAACTCAATGAAATGAAGTAACCGGATTAAATTGCACATCACGAACTGAAGGCGACGATGATCATTGTCATCATCACCCAGATAGACTTTTTAACACTTGGACTTTGAGTGTCTTATCAGTATCACATGGAAACTTCTGATAGCATTCTCACAAAGTTCTTTTTCCGCATGAATTTTCATGTGATACATGCGTTCATTACACTTCCCAATCCGTCATCCACTACTTGACACTTTAAAACTTACAGAAAAAAAGGGAGGCATCAATATTGAATAAAGTTACTATAGTTCATTGTACAAATAGAAGACACATAACAAAAACACAAAAAAAACAAAAAACATAGAAAACATAAAAAAAACCTCGTCAAAAAACTTGCTGATAAAAAAATAAACCAAATACTGCTATATACCCCTAAACTTTCCCGGTCGTATCATCCCTCCTTTCTCTCTCTTACTCTCTCTCCCTCGCCCTTGTTCTTTTTTCAATATGTCGCCATGTGCGTCATGGCGTAAATAAGTGTTAGTAAATTTAAGCAGCGGAAGCAGAAGCAGACGTAGCAGACGCCGACACGCCAGCGCGCTTATCTGCCTCTTCTTCATCTTCCTCATGATGTACTTCAATACGCGGCTGTGTCTGCGCTGAAGTATCATTGTTGTTATTGTCTTGTGTAGTGCTTTCCGCAGCTGAATGCCTTCGCTCTTCATCTTCAAGTAAAGAAATTCGAATGGCTTCCATAACCATCATTTCCTCCAAATCTACCATTCGTCTCGAAACAGGCCGTGCAGCTGATGCACTTATCGAACTTCCAGACGGTGAGAGATTCGTGCTACTACTCGACGCGGAACTAGCCATGTCGGTTGTACTAGAGTTATTCGCAAGCGTGGGATCGTGAGGCGCAATGTCGTTGCCTGCTTGCGTGGTGTGATTGTTACTGTGGTTATGATGCATGCCAAAGATGAGTAAATCGAGTCCAGACGGCCTTGTAAGACGACCGTGTCTATGCCGTCGTCCAGATCCCGAAGAAGCGGATGAAGCAGCTTGTGCGTTACCGTCAAGTAAAAAGGCAGCAGAGTGTAAAGCGGTAGCTGCCGCTGCACGACGCGCTGCCCGGGCGTTGGCGTTGGCGAGCTTTAATTGCCAATCTGGACGAATACGGTCGGTAGTAACAACTTGTGCAGAAGTAGATGGTAATGTAGCGCGACGAGCACGTTCGGTAGACGACGCAACTGATGTTGCACTAGAAAGCTGCGACGAAGCAACCGATGCCGCTGACGTATGTCTAGACAACGTAGCACGTAAAACCGCTCCCGAAATATGCGCGGATCCGAGACCTGTGCGGAACGGCGGAGGAGTATATGTCACGCCAAAGTCGGGTTCGGTGCAATATGGGCAACAAGCTGGTTCAGAGACAAATTCGAGCATGCCAAAGGGCGTGGAGGTTGGATGAGAGTTGCTGTGATCTGAGTTGGTGTGATTAGGATCAGTTTCGTGTTCGGGAACATGCGGATCAGCTCGTTTGATTTGTACAAAGCATTCAGAGCAAATAGGTTGGTCGCAGCACCGCGTTGAGTTCAGATATGGTGGATAAAACAGAAAACAGATAGGACATTCAACAGAGCCTCGATACAGCGCAGTTTCGAATGCCGCTTTCTTTTCGACAGACGAAGCGGTGTTTGAGCGTCCGCGGCCGCGTGCTTTGGCGATAGAGGCCGTTGAAGCTGAAGATGCGGATTCTGAGCGTGGTCTGGTGATTACTGGAGAAGAGACCGAAGACGAAGGCTGTTCCTCTTCAACGGGCAATCCGCGAACAGCCGCGAGCAACTGGGCGTCTGTCCACGAATCTTCGTAGTCTGCCAGGCCCTTAAAGAACGGTGCTAATTTCCTTTCAATCTATTCTTGTTATAATTAGTCTCTTTATATCAACAATATAGAGCTCACCATCAGCTGGCGCACCACGCGGGCTTTGTAATCCTTTGGTCCAGAGTAGACTCCCTGCGGCACCAAAAACCCGCCATCAACAGTCTCGTCAAGATTCAAAACATGCCTCACAGCAGACCTCGTCGCCGCCAGACTCGACGCTCGTTCTCTTCCTCCGCTACGTACAGCTCCGTCACTCGCAGACGTCGCGTTGTGACCGTTGCCGCTGCTTCCGTCATACCCTCCGTCAACTCCACCGTCATACCCACCGCCGCCGGCCCGGGCTTCTTTCCCGGCGTTGTTTCCCATTTGCTGCTGCTGCTGCTTGCTAAGCGCAAATGTGCACTTCTAACTAATAAAGAGTTCCAGCCTTAGTTTTGCCGACTGGAAAGGACTGGGGTCGTGAAGCGGTGTTGTAGGAGTCTTGCGTAAGTTTGTGTGGGGTGTGCCGCTGCGGAGCGGTGTCCTGTGGGGCGGCGCATATCTGCATAAGCGTGCTTTACTTACGCAGTACTTATGTATGAACTATTTCCTTACAATACCTTACTCAAGTTTCTACAGATCATCTGTTTATTTACTTATTTTGTATTTTCGCCAAATGTGCTGAAGATTTCTAAAAAAAAAATAGTGATGTCTGCATTTAGTCCTTTCATCACAAAACACTTGGTTCCACAATCACCGCTCGAGCCTACCTCGGTTCCATCGCGATAAATTTAGATGTCTTCCTATCCTTCAATAAATGAATGCTCTAGAACTTTCAAATCACTTACATTCCATCTAAATTCATGAGATATAAGTTGCGGTGTTATTTTTTTTACAAGATGAAACGGTGGGAGAGTAAAGCCCGTTCAATGCGGCGTTTAAGACGATAAAGCCGAGTTCTCGGGGGTTTTTTTTAATTGCGACCTAATCACTGTTCCTTCCTATTCGGGAAAATGGTCGCAAACAGGAAGACTTAAAATGATACATTTGAGATTTCTACATTGTGTTAGAAAGATACTTCGGTGGTTGGGACTGTATTGAAATTCGCTGAAACACTTTTTCTTTATTTTTGTGAGCATCTTAACTGAAAGATACGGAAATGAATGTGCACCAAAAAGTCAGATTTTTTCGGAATTGTTAACAGAGAAGAGCCTTATGCTGTGCCCGAAGAAAAACCAGAACTTTTGAAATGAGCAGTGAAATACTTCAACATATAAAATACAGATGAAAAAATTTTTTGAATTATTGAAAGGAATGGTTAATTTCTTGTTGTAGTCACCAGCATTTTCCTTTGAAACATTCACAAATTCTGTAAACCTTTGTTCTCCAATAAAAACCTGAAAATGCTAGAAAGATATGCGTACTGTTCTTGAAAATCTTTTGACCTAAAGCTTTTTTTATGTGAGTGCATATTCTCAAATTCTACTCAGGAGCTCCATTTAACATTTATCTGTCTTGTTGGCCCTGAACATAAATTCATGAATTTTGTCATCTAATATGACAGACTGACAACTTGAAAAAAAGGTGCTGCTAATCAATATTAGTTAAAAAGGGCCTTAAGATATGTTTGTAAAATGAATATCTACTGCATGTACATATTTGCTTATAACATATTCCTTCCTCGCCATGCAGCAGCCTTCAAAATGACCCTTCTTCTCATTTAAAAAAGCAAGTTGAAAGTGCATTATCTCAGTTGAAAGAAAAATAGCCAGGATTCTTGAACTTATGAGAAAAAAAAAACTTTTGTGAATAAGCCTTTTCATCCCTATTTATAGATGTATCTATGGAAAGTATTTCTGTTTTATGTTCCAGAAGCATGCACGCAAGACATTAATCAATTACTCTGAGACTCATTTTCAGACTCATCACTCAAGCGAGGGTATTTGTAATGATAAGCAACAGTCAAAAATTAGAAAGATGCTCCATACCATTTATTAGATCTGCAAAATAACAGCAACATATTGGTTTTTGGGAATGAAGCACCAAAAACTAGAAATGCAATGAAATAAAAACAGATGAAAGCGTACGCGAATGATTTTATTGTGCTGACGTGTCTGCCTTATTTGTCATGCGAAACATATTCTATGTCCCTTGTACTGTAAATCCGCACACATAATTATGGCTTATGTAATACATTTCACCCACATAAAGACTGTAGGGCGTGTGACAAATCTGGAAATGATATTAGTGCCTAAGTAGTGTCTACAATATAGTCATATTTATTGGACCGTAGTATGCCTTTTATAGATTAGAGAGTTTCTAGTGTTGAAAATAGAGACTGTTGTTATGATGCCGTTGGGAAGTGCGATGCATACCCACATGCCATGCATACCCTACATTCACATTAATGGGGGACTCGTTCAGAATCTCGAAGAAAATAGCTGAGAATCAGTTTCTTACCTTCACAGAATAGTTATTATTTTTTGGTTAGCAATATGGTGATCGTCAAGTCTCACTGGAGATGTTTTAGCCACGATTATTTACATCAATTCAATAATCTTCAGATTGATGTTGTTGCCTGGGTTGTTATGAATGAGATTATCCCAGATGCTACAAGAAAAGTCAATGCATTAATGACCAAAAAGCATTCATAACAACCCAGGCAACAACATCAATTTGAGGATTATTGAATTGATGTAAATAATCATGTTTGAAACGTCTCCAATGAGACTCGATGATCATTGTAGTCTTAAAAACTGGTATTTCTGTTGGATTGGCAGCCCCAGCCCAAAGTTTCCATTCTTTTGGATGGTATCAATTGATGAACATGTATGCCCAGAGCCTAAAGTAGTATTGAGCCTTACACCAGTCATACATTTCTTGAGTGCATTGCATTACAATTGCGTCTGGGTCATGCTTAATTCCATTCTGATCAAGTATCAGTGAGTGCATGTTGAAATGCTTAGTGAACATGTCCAAAAGTACTGTTTTCTTAGCCTGTGTTGATAATTCCATATGACCTGACCTAATTCTGAAAAATTCCCACCAGTTTTGCACTCACAAGTGTTGTACCTATGGGGACCGTTCTTTCGTCTAGTAGGTAAAGATCCCCAGCAAATTTCCAGATATGGAACCAAAGGCAATGCATCTTCTGGATTGTAATGCAGCTGTGTATTGGCTGTGTTGTTACTATATAGCACGCTTAGCGTGCCAATAACAAAGCTACTTTATTCAACTTTAAAAAGAAAAAATCATGAGATGCAGGGAACAATATAACATTTTTTGTTGTAATTTGTCCCAAAATACACTGGTTGATCACCATGCATCCTACAATTTCTAAAGAAAATGAAGCAGGTCCTTGAGGATACTAGAGACTGGACACCTCCAAGACTCAGCTCTAAATGGCAACTACAGACAATGCTATGCTCTAGACAAATGTCGATGAAATGTCTTCTCATTGGGACACATTTTGTGGAACATCAGACACTGCATATTGCTGTAAAAAACACTGTATCAAGCTTTCATATTATCAAAAATTAATAAATTAACGGAACAGCAAAGGAATTTGTTTCTTTGCTCACAGCTGTGAGATATGAAAATTGTTAACTTTGCTTGAAAAAGTGTTGTGTAAAGCTGGGTTGTTTAGTTGCATTCAGCATCTGTAAGAGAATGCTCAATGTACTATCGATGTTTGTATATATACATATATACATATATGTATGTATATATGTATATAATAAATACATATAAAGTTGTTGTGCAAGAAAACAACATACATATTGCAAAAAGCGCAAATACAAAGAAGAAAAAAGGACAGTCTAGTGTAAAGGAATGTAACACAACTCAAAGATACTTGCAAACTTACAAACAAGCAAAGTGACAAGCAAACAAACAAACAAGCAAACAAACAAGCAAGCAAACAAACAAAAAGCAAACAAGCAAACAAGCAAACAAGCCAAAATAAAACCAACGTAAAAAGCCAAAAGCCAACAAAATTACAACTTTCAAATTACAAAGAAAAAGAAAGAAAGAAAAAAAGAAAGAAAGGAAGGAAATTAAATCAATAAACACAATTTAACCGCAAAGAAAGCACAAAAACAAGTAAAAATTTTATAGCCAATTTCGAACAAAAACATAAACAAAAAGAAAAGCCTAGACAAAATTAAAACAAAGCAATGAGCAAGAAGAGAGCAAAATGACACAAGATCGAAACGCAAATCCCAACAACAACAACAACAATGAACGATATGCAAAAAAGGTATTAGAAACCAAACTTCTCTAAAAAAAAAGACATAAGAAAAGACGCAGAAAATAGTAGAAAAGAACGTAAACACCGCTATAAGCCCACGACCAATCCCACGATCAAGCCAGCAATGGCACATAAAAACACTACACCACCGAGCACCCTCGCGATAATCTTTTCGCGTCTAGGAAACTCGCCGACGACGTTATCCAGCGCGCCAAAAGCGACCAGTAAGTAAATTGGCGGAAAACAAAGACAAAGAAGAAGGATTGTTTGGGCTATTTGCTGCGGACAGGAGCGGCGGGAGCGAGGGAGGTAAGGGTGTGGAGAGGGCGCGTCGAACATTGATTCGTGTCTGTAGCGATGGGCGTTTTCGAGGGCGGAGAAGTGGCGGAGGAGGTAGAGAGGGTCTGATTCATCGGTGATGTGTTTTATGGGGTTTGTTGGCGATGCTGATGTTGGCGATGGTGGAGAGGCGAGGTGAGGATGGGAATGAGGAGGGATGGCGAGGTCTGAGGATGTTGTGGGGAGAGGCGGAAGCAAAGCGCTGCCGCGGTGGACGGCTGTGGCAAAGTGGCCGGTTGGCTGCTGGCGAACAATGGCAGAAAGCGGCGCGAGGGAGTTTGCGTAGGGAAAAGTGGCCAGGGCGAGGCCCTCAGAGTAGACCGGGATGAGTGCGCGCTGCGGGATGGTCACAGAAGCGGAGGCATGTTCAGGCTGGGTAAAGACGGGATCGTGGTCGAGATCACGGGACCGGAGAAGGTAGTTGGATGCGTATTGCTGCGGAAGAAAGGGGCATATCGGATGCGTGATCGTAGGTGTTGTTGATGCTGATGTCGTTGGTGTTGGCGAATGCTGCTGAACTGGTTCGGTCGCTGGTTCAAAGGCGATCTGCGCGTCGTCGTCGAACGAGTGATCAAAGACCAGCGAGGAGTGGCCGTAACTCTCATCATCGCCGTAATTGTCGTCATCGTCGTCGTCGTCGTCGTCAACAACAGCAATCTCCCGCGGCGGCTGCACCGGCGACGACAGAACCGAGTTCGCGTCGCTTTCCGAGCTCGCGTCGGGTTCTTCTTCCGACGACTCGTAAAACCGCACCGCCTCCGCCTCCAACACGTCTTCCCCGTGACCGATTTCAATCTCATGCTCGGTTTCAATCTCATGCTCATGCTCAAGCCCGTCGCCAAACGCACACAAAACAGAAGAACCCGTCCGCGGCGGCACGATCGAGTACCGAATCGAAATCGACCCGCTTCCGTCAGAATTCCGCGAGTTCCGCGAGTACGCAGACTTTCGCGCGCTGTCGCTGCCCGAGATCGCAGACATCGGCCGACGCAGCATCGGCCGGCGCGGTGACGGCGTCGTGGTGGACGACGACAGCGGCGAGGGCGACGTCGGGCGCGACAACGAGGGCGACAGCGAGATCGACGAGTAGATGTTTGACGCACCGCGCCGTGGCTCGTCCATTCCGCTTTTATAGTAATTATACAGTATATATACAATATATATATATGATATATGTGTATGTATACGATGTATGATCAGGAGCAAAGTAAACAAACCAAACTTCAGCGCCGCAGCAATCTTCAAACCTAATCTCGTAAACAAACCCTTCTTTCCCCCACCACCAAATGTCATGGCCGAGCTGCGATTTAAATCGCTACAACAACTCGAATTAGAAGAAGACGAAGAAGAAGATAATGACCATGACCATGAAAAAAGCGAATTGGACGTGTTATTGCAGAACGTGAATGATAAAAATGCGTCGCAGCAGGAACGCGCAAGGGAGGCGATGCTTTGGCGATTACAGCGCACGCGGCAGGAAATAGCGCTTCTCGAGACTGAAATAACCCAATTAGAAAATACAAAAGCAATTACAAATAATAACGATACAGAAATTGATTTGGAAAAGTTATTGTTAATGAACGATGAAGCAATTGCGAAAGTAAAACCATGTCGCGCGGAAAAAGAACAGCTTCCGCATCTTTCTCAAGACGTTTCTTTATTATCCAAATTTACTAATCTCAATATTTCTCTACTTGATTCTCAAATCAGTTACTCAAAAACAGACACACTAACACCATCATCGACATATCTTCTCAAAATAACACATTCTCTATTCACATTCAACCTCCGTCTCGTGGTAAATCAATCAGATCTCTCAATCACTGCATGCTCCGTCAACGCTTCTTCTATTTCTCCTTATTCATATAAACCAGACATTCTTTTCTGGGAAACAACTTTTTTAACTCACCAATGCGACATTTCTGCGTTTCTTTTCGGAATTTCTGATTATGCAAGACTCGTTCAAACAAGAGCATCTGTATTTGCTCATTTATCTTCTACATTCCCACATCTTACATCTCCTTCTTCCCATTCTTCTTTTTCTTCTGAAGAAATTAACAAAGAGCCGTTTCTATCACAGCAAACGTTATCTTTAAAACAAAAATCTTTGATCCTTGTTATTTCATGGTCTCTATCTCCTGATCATATAACTGGCGACTGTCAATCTTCTGTCTCCGCCCATCTTTCCGCTCCTTCCTACTGTACGTCCCTCTTCTCCCCTTCCTCTCTTTCTTTAATTATTGAGTTATATTTTTCTGTTTATTCAAGAATGCTAACTTCTACTCTAACTAGACGCAGACATTGACGAAGATAACGTATTATCAAATATTCCAGTCGTGTTTAATCATCTACTGCAAAGTAGAGGTGTATATCGCGCTACTTGTATTATTGCGAGAAATCTATTCGATGTCTGAATTCCTCGATCTACTTAGTGGCTGAGAATGTTAATTTGCATGAGAGTATAACGTACTACTTATGTACGCAGATGAATAGTCTTCAAAAGATTTAAAGTTGAGGATGATTTTGATGATCTGGGTACATTAGTATTCCTTTTTATTTATAAAGACATTTGGAATAATGACAACTAGATGGTTCGATAATCAAAACTACGTCAAATCTACTTAACATTGCTACAAGAACTAAACACCCTTCAAGTAGGGAGGTACAACGAAAAGAGAAAAGTTGGTATAGACAAATACGCTATCCCCAAGCTCTTTTCATGTTAAAAAAAAGAAAAAGGGTCAAGAAGATTTTTCTCACGGTTTCTAATAGCTAAAGTACGAAGAAGAATGAGATAAAAAAAGTCTTGACAACATGACTACAAGTGGGAACGAAAAGTCATAAGAGTTGTTTCTCTTTGTATTACAAAAAGTTGCAGATGGAAATAGATGATTCAACATACCAAAGACAGGTTCTTTACAATTACTACGAGAGATCAGGTTAAACGCGACAGCAAAACTTTTCCAAGGGTTGAAATTTGCTTTATTTGTTCGGGTCGTTTAACCGCGTGAATGGTACAGGGTCAATTTAGACGTATGTTTCGTTTGATTGGAATTGTACTGCAGCAGCATCTGAATCTGGACTTTGAGGACGGGACGTTAATTCGTTTCACTTTGTGATAAAGAAAGGCAATTATTAGTAAAAGAGACTTGTTGAAGTTATGTAATGAAGAAGGGCAATTGATAGTACAACTAGACTTGTTGCAGTTAAAGATGCAAGGTTTACATGACCGTTAATTGAAATGTTGATTTATCAAGTGATCAGATATACGAAACAATTGTGTTGTCAACTGATATTAACGAAGAAAATAAACAATTGAACTGATTTAAACCAAGGCTTGTTCATTGCTTTATACACCATGCACGAACAACATATTTTGGGAATACAACGCACCCGTTGTTAGCAGTAGATGGTCATCTAACTACGTGGCCCGTCATCAAAAGCGTTAAGTGCAAATAACCAAATTAAAAAAACGGAGAGAATAAATACGATTACCAAAGAGCTAACAGGTTAATCCTATAAGGTTTGGACCTGTATTTCGTGTATACTAGAAGATATGAACTTCAACGACGCCTCAGAATTTGATACAATCAATATTGCCAGAGTCTCACGTTGCAGATCTTCTAGATCAATCTCCAACACTAAATAAGTCTCCAACAAAAAGGATAACAGAAATAACGATACAGTAATCCAGCCCATCTAGCATTAAATCTAAAGGTCCTTCTCTTCGAAATCTAGTCATGAATGACCCGTCATGCTATCAGCAAACTTTCTACGACTAAAACAGATGGCTACAGTATTAGACAAAACTGATTGGGCAAGATTGAGGGATATAAACCGGCAGGACTTGAAAGTCGACGGCAATTGTGATAATAGCGGTCATAATATCAGATTAGAAGCTGTAGAATGAGTACTGAATGACCCAAGTTATGATATGATAACATATTATTTAACTAAATTAGAGAGTTTGTAGTACTGGAAATAACAATAGTTACCGCGTACCCTGAGATTTCATTATACCCTACATTGACTACTCGAAAGAATAAGCTTTCATATTGAGAACAGGCACCTATGAATACTTCAGCTGGGATCTAGTGTAAGAGTTTAAAGAGTAATGGAAGTAATGGCCAGTCTATTTAAGGGACTTGAAGATTATATAGAAGCATAGATTAAAATACAAGATGACACCCAGACTTTTAAGATACAAAAAATAGAATGTTTATTTCTTCTTCTCGGCCTCAGCGTCGGCTTTGTCCTTAGCCCGCTTAGCACGGATGCCGAGGTAGCGGGCCTCAGAGCGGGCCTCGCGGAGGGTCTTGTAGGCGTTGAAGGCCTTGGCCTCCTCGGTGATGGCGCGGGGAGCGGACTCTGGCGCGGGCTGGACGATGGGGAGAGCAGCGGCGACGGACTTTGCGGAGGCCGAGACGGCGGCGATCTCCTCGGCAGAGGCGTCGCCGGACTTGGGCTTGCCGGCCTTGCGAGGGAAGAGGATGAGCTTAGCCTGGTACTCTTTCAGTCTGGCGACGTTGGCCTCGAGGCCCTCGACGGAGCGGTTCTGGCGACGGAAGTCGACGGCGATGCCGATGGTCTGGGCGAACTTGCGGGGGATGCCGGCGGCCTTGAGCTCCTCGAGAGTGAAGCCCTTGCCGGCGCGGACACGGCGGTTGTAGCGGATAGTGGGCGCGCGGACGACGGGGCGGAGCGAGTCGACGGGGCGGGGAGCGACGCGGGCGGCTTTGGCGATGCGGGCCTGGCGACGCGACTGTTTGCGGCCGGCCTGGTCAAAGTGCACACGCACCCGGGTTTGCCATTGCTAGAGGCTGTTAGTGGTTGTGTTCGGAGAAAGTGCGTGGTAGAGCACTCATGATTGAGTAACGAGTACTGACCTTTCGGAAATGGTTGGAAAGGATCGGGTAGTTCTTTGCGATGGCTGTAATTTGTTAGTATTATTGTTCTCTTCTTCTTCTTCATCTCTTAATGACGAGATTACAGCATATTCGTATTCTTACCCATTGTTGATGTTGCGAAGAACTGCTGCTGGACGATGCAAAGACGCTCTGGGCTGGGCTGAGCTGAGCGGCGTTGGGAGCACTGCGTCGTCGTGTTGCGGTGCGCGTCCCCGGCAGCTGTAGGGTTACTGCTTCTCTCCGCGCACTTTGCGTGACTGCGCTTTTGCACACACTAAACCCTAACGAACCAGCGGACTCGTCGCGCTGGGGGTCGCTCGCTGGCTTGGGTCTTTGTCGTCTGCCTCATCGAATTAGCGCTCCAACTCCGGTCCAGCAGCAGCATCTCCAATCCACATAATGTCCGAAGCACCAATTCAGAGCGTCCAGGTACGATCATAACCTATTACTATTACGAGTTCGAGAAAGAAAAAGACAAAATACTGATCATAGTAGACCTTTGGCAAGAAGAAGTCTGCCACCGCCGTCGCCTACGCTAAGGTGCCTCGGGGGGGGGGGGGGGGGG
>JAJLXV010000005.1:65664-205502 GCA_030571435.1 Myxozyma mucilagina
GCTAAGGTACACCGCCCCCCCCCCCCCCCCCGAAAGCCCGTACATCGTGAACTTCTCTAATCCTCTTTTCAGGCCGGCAAGGGTCTTCTCAAGGTCAACGGTTCGCCCATCTCCCTCGTACAGCCCGAGATCCTCCGCTTCAAGGTACTTATTCTCCTCGATCACCCTCACACACATCTGAACAGCCATTAACAACCCTCTCTCTCAGGTCTACGAGCCCCTCCTCATCGTCGGCCTCGACAAGTTCGCCAACATCGACATCCGTGTCCGAGTCACCGGTGGTGGTCACGTCTCCCAGATCTATGCCATCCGCCAGGCTATCGCCAAGGCCATCGTCGCTTTCCACCAAAAGTACGTCGACGAGCAGAGCAAGAACGAGCTCAAGAAGGCTCTCATCGCCTACGACCGTACCCTCCTCATCGCTGACTCCAGACACCCCGAGCCAAAGAAGGTATGTCTTCTTAAGATGTGTTTATTGCGAGTGTTTGTATCTAACTTTTCTCTCTAGTTCGGTGGTCCCGGTGCTCGTGCCCGTTACCAGAAATCTTACCGTTAAGCGTCTTATGCGTTTCTGGTGGTGTATTGTTTATATTTGTACAATGATTCTAGTAAAATAAAAGTTCGGGTCATCTAATATCTATACAATTTTATGTAGTCAAGTAGTATCTTAATATTGTTTCATATTGATTTACTATACTCAGTGTAACAAAAAAATAACTGCTCTACAATAGTTAGAATGTTTATGGAATTACCGATTAATTTATGCTGCTCTTTCGTTAATCTTTTGTTAGCTTAACATTGTCAGAAGTAGCAAAAATAAATTCGAGACACACAATCTTTTCTTTTGGTTCACGGTAAATTCAATTGTTTGGCTTTCTCCTTTTTGCCGCGCGTAATTTTGACGAGATAGTTTGATGATATCGATGTAACAGGCATTTCTAACATTTATTTTTAAAACGTACTTATCTTAGCTGCAAGACAAATAGAAAGTATAAAAATAATTAGCCACTAAAGACGGTAATACAGAACTACATTTATCTATATTTCGAGTATATATTGGATCTTGCATATTGCACAAAGCAGTCGATAGATCTTTGCTGAGAATACAATATATATATGTGGTACCAACCCCTAGTAATTAAAGTCAGCACGTTTCTGTTGCCATTGATCTTCAGTATGGGGATGATAACTTATAGAAGAAATCTGGTTAACTTACCATGAGAATCTAATTAGACAGGAAAACACCCTGTTTATTATGGAGTCCGCTTCTGAAAAGTTCTGCGTTTTACCATGTCGCAGCAATTACGTCCACCAGGAACTACACTGATCCTCCACAACGTCCCTGACCAATGCCTCTTAGGAATTGACCTTCAATTCTTCACCTCAACGCCCGACTTTCGCGGCATTAAGGCAATTCCATCGGGTATCCACGTTCTTCACTGGAGTTCACCGTCTCCCTCTGTTTCCTCAATTCAGCATGGTTCTTCTGCTACCATTGACGTTACTTCGAATGATGTCGTGACGAGTAATATGAACTTGCGCATGGCAAAGTTTCTTGATGCAAAAGAAGGGAGTATTTTGCATATGGAATGGAACGATGACACTGAGGAGTTTGTATTCACAACTAAGGATTTACACGGGCAAAGTACGTACCTACCTGCTTCCATTAATTTCAAACTTTAACTTATATTCTCTCTAGATTTACTTGATTTATACGCGCATCTATTGCCGTACCCCGAATCAACGCCTTCATTCAACCAACTTACATCTGCATTGTCATTCACCTACCTGACATCCCTTCTACCATTAACATATACAACCAAAAACGAAGCTGTGTCTTCAATAACTGCATCCTCCGCTGATTTTACCCTCTTATCCACCGCCATATCCGACGCATTTTCCTCCTCAAAACAGAAAAAAACTACTAAAAGTACGACTGAAGATCAAGATGATTCTGATGATGTTTTGTTAGACGATGAGGTCTTTCGGTTTTTATCCTTTGATCTTAAAAAACGCACTTGGCCAAAAGGTGCAACGGGGCGCGCTATCACTGCTTGTGCATTAGATCATTCATGGTTTTTAAACCATCTTATTTCTCGTTTTCGTCACAGTGGTATGCTATATCTTTTTTTTACTAATTCAGACAAAATGAAACTAATCTGTTTATGTCTAGATTACACCTTTTTTATTGCAGAATTCCAATTGTGCTTTATATTGGTCGTCATACTAGCAAATTACTCCGCAGCAGAACAATACAAACGTCTTCTCACCCTCCTCTGCACTTCCCCAACTGCCATCACAACCCACCCCAACACATATCTTCAACTTTTAGAAACCCTAGTCGTGCAATTCAGCGTGATTCCCGATGTTTATTTCAATGATTTACTAGGCGGTGCAGAAGCCGTTGGTAAAAATTTAGAACAGTTGGGGAAAAACTTGAGAAATCCGCGTGGGGTGGGGTTTGTTGTGGAGCAAGATGATGAAGGTGAAACGTTGTCAGAGAGGGAGAAAGATGAGTTATTGGCAAAGTTCTCTAACGTAGCGGGTATTTTATCAGAGAAATTCGATATTCAGATTACAACAAACACTTCTTCTTCTTCTTCTTCGTTTCCTTCGTCATCGAGTATATCACGGCATCGACAAAAGAACAGTCAATTAGCGCGTTTGAATGGTGGATTCATTGGCTCGAAATCAAATAATAATGGGTTCGAGTCTGTACATCATTATGGTAGTGACGATGACGACGACGATGATGATGACGATGATGACGATGAGGATGATGAGGAGGAAGAGACGGGGGAGTATGCTCCGGTTGTTGTTGAGCTTGAATGAGTGTAACTGTAATTTAATTATAACAAATTTATGAAGTCTGGGAATTTGAGATTTTGTATGAGATTTAAAATCAAGTGCACAGAAGTTTCGTCCGAGATAAATTACTAGCAGCAACCTTTATTCCAATGCAAACCTTCAGCCAATTTTCTCTTTAACCATTTGGATAATATATCAAATCGAATTAATAATTAGTGCATTTGTTTACTAACTACAAGTCTCCAATGAATGTTGAAAGGCCGGTTTTTAGGATTTACGCTAAGCGAGCACGTGCCTGCCAATTTCTTAATTCCGACTTGCGCCCCTGAATCCCATCCACCCAGTCCCTTTCTCTTCCCTTTCCCTTTTTTCTCCATCACGGTCCGCTTTTATTTCGTCGCACGTATTGCGTTTTATTTTTTTATTTTTATTGTTTTGTATTTTTATGATTGTATTGCAAAGTCATAATGCTTTGCTTCACGAAAAATGAACTGCTACGATAGCAGGTTTGGAGGTTTATTCAGTTCCGTACCAGCGGCCACTTTGGAGCTGCTGCAGCTGGAGCAGCAAACTTAACGCAAAACAATCGATATGACAAGGCTTTGGATTAACCGTTTGATGGCTAGAGATTTTTTTTGGTCTGCACGTTTTGAAATGGCTGTTTCTTTCTTTCTTCCCCCGGTTAGGAGGATTCAGTCTATTTCGAAATCGTCTGTCAGGGCTCCCCCACCTCGACAGATTTGATCTTATGAATCTCATTTAGTATTCGCGGCTATGTCACGAATCACAATTCACAACAACTTTCATGCACGTCGATTACTACGGCAAGCGAACGGGCCTGCACTGTCTACGACGATTCCCCCACGTCGTCCGAAGCAGTTGGTCTGCTGAGGCTCTTCTTTAACGAATGAGCTGTGTTATCGCTTAGCTCAGCATCGATAGCTGCTGTCGTGCTACGAAAGTTTATAGTCGACTCTTATTACATAGTGGCTTATTTGTTTAGCGTCATGAAGATCTGGTTTCCCAGGATCGATATAGTCTAACGAGATATGATAAGTCATTCGAGCCACGGTCTCCTTCACTTCTTTTTCACCGCGGGTAGCCAGCCCGCGTCCGATATTTGCGTTTCCCCGCCGTGGATTATCGAGTCAGAAGAACAAAGAAGAATAGCAGTTGGATCGAAAGAGAGAGTCTGTCTGTTTAATTTACTCAACGTTATCTACCATCATGAAGATTTTTCCCCGAAATCGAGCTATTCTGATGGAAACGGTTGAGTTGTTTGAATGTTTATTCTGTCTTGTATCTTTCCTCAATATGCGACTGTTTGATGAACACCCCCCCCCCCCCCCCGCGTTCTCGAACAAGTCGCGTTTCCGGCGCCTATGTTCCCCACTATAGGCTGCCGAGTTATTGCGGAAAACCAAAAGCAGGCGTATAGACTTAGACTTACGGATGGAGTTGAATTTGTGGTTATTATTGTTTTGCATCGGTCTTGTTGTTACAGCACACACGGTGCTGAGAGATTTTCGATCTATCATTATCGTGATATATAGTTTTCTTGGGTATATAATGGGTTACAGTATAATACAACCGGTGACGACTGGTTCACACTTGGCAACAGTGTTTTTATAGCTCAGGGTAGAGCTTTTTTTGCGGATTTATATATTTATTGGAGTACCATCGAAACGAACGTCTGAAGAGGAGTTTAGCAACAAATTCTAGCGCTTCAGGCTGGGCAATGTGGTTAGTAGAAATTTATTTGAGCTTACACACTTACTGACTTTTGATATAGCTTGTTCAACTTTATTGTTCTCTGTGCTTTGCAGGTTATGTGATTGGTAAGTCAACTCGTAGGTGTTTTGCATTCTGGGTTTCTCTCTGGCTTGTCGCTGGCTATCAATCTTGCTCTTCTCTGTACTTTATTTGTCTTTTTGTTTCTATATCATTTTTTTATTTCTGTACATCTCCGCAGGCATTCTCACTATGCTGAGGAACTGTCCTGTGTTGCTCTGTCCGGCATTTTGCCGGATTTGGGTCCTTTGTCGGCTACATTTGTAGTTGGCAGTTTTTGTGTTATGTTTGTTTTTTTCTTCAATTCTATTACGCGATGGTTGCATGCTGGCATGCTTCTGCTGTGTATTATGCATTTTTGCTAGTATTGTTTTAGATTGATAACATGTTGATGAGCTGGGGTGGGAATCTGGGGTGTTGAAATGCTGAAGAGGAGGGTTGCTTGTTGTGTGATTTGTATTGTGTGGGGTCTGATTTAGTCTGCGCTTGTACTTGTGTGGGCTGTCAGTTCTGGTTGCTGTTGTTGGATTTTCTTCTACGGATAGACGTGAATGTTTTATTCATGTATCAAGTTGGTCTTTTTATTCTATTGTTATTAGTTGGGTTGGTTTTTGACTGTTGCTGAGAGTGATTTTTATATTTTTAATTGCTGTAAACTACGTTTATATCTGATGTTGTTTCATTTCTTTTATCATTCAATATAATTAGTATTCTTAAATCATTTGCGGATAATAATGATAACCCCGTGGTATATGAGATAAATGAAATCAGGGAGTATCTGATGAGCAATGTTTCCTTGCGACGAGCTGAAGTGCGTAACCTATCCGTTCCTGAAACTACGTAAGTTTCGACAATTGCGAGCTAGTAGCAACTTTTATAGCAAGAAACCAGACGGTTGATGAAAGCAGCCATCGATTGGGACTAATAACAGTTGTTTTCAAACCAACTCGCAACTCGTGCTAGACAATTTTGGCTTCTTTAAGATCACAACGCTCTTATAAGTTCTAGCAATCTGTACCGGCTCAAATTAATCAGATTTTTATTCAATAATCTACAGCATTTCACTATTATTACACAACTCAAAACAGCATTGATAAAAATACATCCTACTAGAATTACAAAATACTAATATACATAACCCACCCAATATTACTAATTTCTTTCTTTCTCAACGCTGCAAAACAATCCACACAACAATCCTCTCTTTCTCACTAATCTCCGTACTCGCAAGCGCTGGCACAGGAGTAACAGGAGGTAAAGGCGGTAATGGAGGCAATGACGACGAAACCGTACCATAGCGCTGCTGTTGTTGCTGCTGCTGTAGAAGCTGTAAAGATTGTAATGGCTGTGCAGGTGGTATTGGTGGCTGTGTAGGTGCCGGAGAGGCATGGACAAGACACTCCACGACGTTGACACCCGGGTTCAACTTCACTTCGTAATAACTCCGCGGCGGCTCGTTTAATTTTCTCATACCGTTGTTTGTGTGAATCTGGGGACTTAATCTGCGGTTGTTTAATGACATATAGAGATTATAATGACGCGTCAAAAGAGAGAGTGACAGGGTTGGAGAAATCGTGATGAGCGAGTAGGCGGCTGGAAGAACGATTGTGAATGACTGGAAAATTTCATTACTGTGTGGTGGAAAATCGATACTGTATGGGGGATATGAAGGATGTTTGGGATTAGACATAATACTGAAATGCGTAATCAGTGCATCAGAGATTGCTAGCTCATGTTAGTCGTCTAATCTATATATATAGCAAAAAAAGTACATACTCTTTCCAGCTGAACGTAATCTCGATTCTTCTGGTGCCTTGGCTGGCTGCGGATTTCCTTGCGAGCCAGGAGTAGGAACAACAACTGGCAATGAAGACGAACTTTGCGCATTCGTACCTGCGCTTGCACCTGGGGTACCCGCCCCCGGAGTCTCAGCTGCCGGAGTTCCCGATGTGGCAGCATCAGCATCAGACGTTCCTTTGGCCGCTGCAGCTTTCTTACTCGATGGGCTACCTTCGTCGTCGGAAAGAGCCGCCAGTGCTGATTCGTCGTAAACAGGCTGTTTATCCGCTGCTCGTGCTGATTTTCGTAGTGACCGATTACTTTCTGGTGTCTCTACATCCGACGGTGGAACACTCGATTTATGTCGTGGTGGACGACCGCGTCCACGTCGCTCTTGATGAGAAGGAGTCTCCACGTCATGTTTCTCGTCTTCATCCACATCATCCGCCACCGCAGCGGCCGCTGCCGCCACAGCTTCTTTCGACTTTCCGATACTCAATTTTATCTTTTGCGAAGGCTTATTCTCTTCATGTTTTCCTAATGAGATTTTAAGCTTCACTGATCTTTCGGCTTGTTCATCGTCACTTTCTTGCTGTTTTCGCTTTTTAGATTTAGATGTCGTAGGCGTTTCGGATAGTTCTTTCTTCTTCTTTTCTAATTTTGAAAGAAACGCACGCTATACTCGTTAGATTTCATACTGAAATAAAGAGATGATGATAAAATACCTGTAAATAGCTGGCGTCGTTGTATACTTGACTGTTCTCTTCATTGAAAAACATCGCGTTTTCAAAAATTAATCGGACATCCGCAGCAAACGCATCAAGATCAGCATATTTGTTGCTCGAGATGTTGTTCTATCAAAAGTCAGCAATAGTCGCCTAAGCCATAAACTCGATAAACTAACAGATATTGTGTTGAATGCCATTGGCTTTTTGATAATTTCGTAGTATTCTGGATAATCGTCTATTGAGACTTCGTCCATGAATAGTTCACTGTAGAATCTTCCTCGCTTTCTAATAGATGGTTAGAGCTAGGTGGTATTGTGAATTTGTGGAGGACAACATACCCGACGCGCATGTTCGTGAGGTCATCGACAATGTCGAGCATCGCCTGTTTCATATCTTCCGGCATTGTGAATTGTTTTCTTCTTTTGACGGATTTTTTGATTGGTCGAAACAGTAACAATCCTGATAACCGGTTATGTGGAGTAATATGGTGTTATCGCGTGTTTATCGATGATTGTCACTGATACGGTTCCTCTGTGCACGCGATCCCTCTGCTATCAGCCTTTAACCGCCCAAGCTGATTCAATATCAAACACCGGCGCGTTCCAAAGAAAGCAAAACCGTGTACGGGGAAAAGAGAGACTCGAGACGAACAAGTCGGGTTGACTTGTTGACTAGTTGCTCGAATAGAGAAAAATAAAATTCAAAGAACGTCGCTTGCGCAAAGCGACAAAAGCGGAAAAAACAAACAATAAAAAAATAAATCAGTTCCGAAAAGTATAAATTTCCAAAGACGAGACGCGTTTGGGAATTTCGGGTCGTTTCAACAGCGTAACCTTGAAATTCGGGGCTCTTTTCTTCTTTGGAAAAGTGCGGGCACAAAAGCAGAAACCTGCGCTGCGCTGCCGAAAACCAAAACAACGGTGAGAGTTTCTAGGGTTTTGTGATCTTAGGGTATGTGACTCGTGTGTGAGACGGATGTGACCTGGTGTTTACACGCGTCTCGCCCTGCGCGCGAAAGCAAAACAAAACAAAGCCGGTCGACTTGCTATATTCCGCAGCAGACACTCTTAAACAGCACTCACTTTTTGCTTCTACTTTTTAATTTTTTTCCTTTCAATTAAAGCGTCATCTGTGTAATTGTCTATTACATATCGCGGATTCGATCTGTCAAGTGTATTCCGTTATCGTATAGTATCATGGACTCGAAAAGCAGGACACAGGTGTACAAGCCGCGACTACTCACGGAAGCAGAGCATGCCAGATTAGAGGAATTTCAAGATTCAATTCATTATTCTAGTCGGTACGTTCAATCTGTTTCTCTCTATACCAACTATATTGACACGTGAGCCAGATACTCTGATGATAGATTTGAATACAGGTAGGCAAATGGACAACGCGCGGGTTTCCGATCTGTGGTTATTTACTAACTTCACAAAATAAGACATGTCGCTTTACCGAAGAATATGTTAAAAGTGATCCCAAAAGATTACTTTGATCCTGAAACCGGCACTCTACGAATCCTTCTTGAAGATGAATGGCGAGGTCTGGGAATTACCCAGAGTCTAGGATGGGAACACTATGAAACACACAGTACGTACATTAAGACCCTATCCTTTCTTTGTTTCATCGACTGCTCGCTAACAATAATGCCAAAGCACCCGAACCACACATTCTTTTGTTCAAGTAAGTTTATTCAACCATCCGAACGCTTAACAAAACTAACATTACATGAAGACGGCCACGAGAATAAATAGAAATCAAATACAAGCAATTAATAACAGTTATATAGTAATACCATCGTAAACACAGCTTTTACTACACGCTTCAACGACTACATACTCACCCTCCAATGTATCCGCCATTGTTAAATATCAAAGCTATGCGTGAATGACCACTTGACCTCAACGCGAGCTACAACAGCTGTTAATGTACCTCTACTCTTATTTACAGCGTCGATAAAGTAACTAAAACTTAATTTAAACATTATTACCTAGCATTACAAACAAAATAATGTATCAAGAACCGAAAACAAAAAAAAATCCCGTCGCCAATGAGAAATGAACAACAATTGACTTAGAATCACAAAGCAATTATCCCGATGCCTTTTTCCTTATTAGTCCATCCCGTAATGATCAATTAGAAGTGCCCTGAAAGAATCAGTGTTGGTATAATTGTAATGAATGCATAAATGAATGTGCTTGATATCTTTCCTTTTTGATCTTATGTACTGTACTCTTGAAGATCATTAATTATTCATGCAAAATCTATTTTGAAAATGCAAAGGACAAATTATAAAACCCTATCAAATATATCTGTGTGTTTCGTTGTAATTATGTGTATCATTCTGAAAATGTGCAATGCCTTAATCTTCCAGCTTCTCGCGTTTACAATCCATAACACCCTTTCTAATGACATCGTCAACCTTCCATCGTGGATGCTCGTCAGGTCTGAACTTCAACATCAACATATCACCAATCTCGTCACATGCTCTTAAAATCGTATCAAGATCATCTTTGTTCAATGCAGAAGACAAGCAGAATCTGACTCGTGAACTGACGAGCGGCGTAGCAGGGTATCCTACCACGACTACAGCAATCTTTCGCTTAAGCATTTCGCGCGAGAAAGCTGGCATCTTAGCTGGTGAGTAAAGCATAAGAGGAATAATAGGACTATCATCATGTCCAGAAACAATAAAACCTAATCGCTTCAATCCTAATCGGAGGTATCTTGAGTTGAATGCAATTCTCTGCAATCGCTCATCACCTTCGCCAGGAACAATCTCGCCCATGATAGTACGCAAAGCAGCTTCGATTTGCGCAAGAACAGGAGGCGACATAGACTCAGCGTAAACATATCCCATGTTATCAAGTTTAAGACGATCAATGATGGCTTTGTCAGCAGCAATGTATCCACCAGTTGCACCGAAAGATTTAGTGAGTGTACCCATAAGAATATCAACTTCCTTTGGGTCAATACCAAAGTAATCACAAACACCGCGTCCGCGGGGTCCGATTGCTCCAATAGAGTGCGCTTCATCAACAAAGATATAAAACTTGTACTTCTTTTTCAACTCAATCAAAGTGGGCAAATTACACATCGTGCCTTCCATGGAGTAAAGACCTTCGACAACAACAAGAATCTTTTTCCAAGGACGGTGTGTTCGTGGCTGACCTTGAGAGATTTCTTCGCGAAGCAAATTCTCCAACTCATGCATATCATTGTGCTTGAAGGTCTTGATAACAGCTCCCGAAAGACGAGCACCAAATCGAATAGAGGCGTGGTTGAGTTCATCAGAAATAATAAGACAACCCTTAGAAACTAATGATGGGAAAGCAGCTCCATTGGTAGCATATCCCATAGAGAATATCATAGAAGACTCTTTTCCGACAAAACGGGCAATAAGCTCTTCAGTCTCAAGATGAAGGTCAGTAGTTCCGGCCTCGGCACGAGCAGATCCAGTAGACATTCCATAGCGACGAATAATATCCTCTGCAGCATCGGCACACTGACCTTCAGACTGAGCAAAGCCAAGATAGTTGTACGAAGACAAATTGAGTGCGTCAGTGGTGGTACCAGTGAATTGGAAAGTGCTGTTGTGATCATGCGAGACACGGTCAAGAAGAGTGA
The DNA here is from genome assembly GCA_030571435.1 of Myxozyma mucilagina. Taxonomy (NCBI): domain Eukaryota; kingdom Fungi; phylum Ascomycota; class Lipomycetes; order Lipomycetales; family Lipomycetaceae; genus Myxozyma; species Myxozyma mucilagina. The sequence goes on from JAJLXV010000005.1 coordinate 76,398, forward strand.
TGTAACGTCCAGGAACGCCAATTGTGGGACGAGAGAAACAATCATCCAAACGCTCTTTCAGTCGGCGAACATAGAAAGAGTCAAAATCAGATGTCAAAGGTGCGTATCCCTACATGATTAAATGTCAGCAAAACGGCCAAGCATGCGCGAAAGGAAAATGAGAGACATACATTCTGCTGAATAAGATGCTGGTACTTATCCTTCTTGAATCTCTTTCCGAAGAAGTCGCGAACATGACCAAATATGATGAGAATGAGATAAGAGATGTACGTGGTGAGCATGTAAAACAAAGGTGGCTCTTCCTCCGCAGGGTCGGGAAGCGCGCCTTTGGCCTGACGCGACACATACAGGTTCGACGGATGCGTCAAAGGCCCAAATTGCATCTGACGCTTCTTCAACTCATCGGGAGACAAGTTAGCAGAACGAGCACCAGAAGTATAGGAAATGAGACCAAGAGCTGGAGCAGCGGGGTCTGGCGTCGCGGGGGACGAGGCCGATGACGACGCGGAAGCAGAGCCTGACGGCAGTTGTATTTGCGCCTGAGCCTGCGCAAAGAGCGACGCGAGTTTAGTCGGGTTCGACGGCATTCTCCGAATAGTGCGCCAGAATCAGACTTAAATTTTTATTAATTGCTTCTGCTCGAAGCTGTGGAGAAAGAAAGACAATACTCGACGCCGACGTTCCACAAGTTTAGGCTTGTTACGCAACACTAAACAGAGCTTTTGCCGCCTTCGCGAGAGTCCAACAACAACCTCGGACGCGCAAGCCTCCGAATCAGGAAGGCACCTAACCCGACTTACTCTTTCCGGCTAGAACGTCATTCCCGGCAAAAAGTGTCATCCAAAGAGTCGCGTGAATAAAAATTAATATAGTCACGTGACAGAATTATGGATTTGGAGTGCATGGTTATGCGGATGAGCCGCGGAGCGTTGCGGAGAGTTAGTTATATTGCTCGGAGATCGAGACGGACGACTATGCTAATTAATACATGAGTACACACAGCTTGCTAGTCAACGTAAACACACCAACCGCCCGCAATCTGCTGAACCGTGTAAAACCTGCCACATTTCACGATGATTGCTTGCAGCTGCGTATGCAAGCAGCTGCATAGTTTATTAGACGCGCTTCACATGTAAAGAAAATATAGTTTAAATGTTTTTAAAGTTTCGCTTAAAAGCTAATGCAGGTCCAGTCGGTTTCAACAATAAAGTTCCAACTTTAAGCTTTAAAACCAGCCAAAAGGGACTAAAAGCTGCCAAAAGGGACTAAAAGCTAGGGGCTTTTGGCCGTTGGTCGCATTTGGCGTTAGGGATGTAGGCAAAAAGTTGGGCATCAGTAGGAAAGACAGGATTGCAATAGGTCTTAGATAAAAGAATAATGAATGCAATATAATGAATGCGCATAGAGTGGAAAAAGTGTAAGGCGTGTTAGTCTACTGAAGGGTCTGTCTGCAATTCACTGATTGGTGGTGGATAATTGCGCGCGGACCACGAGAAATCCACGGCAACTGACGAAGTAAAGGTTGCTGACAGCAGCCGTATGGCGAAGACTCTAATTGTAGGAAAACACGGATTGAGTCTTCAATAGTTGCTTGTGCTGTAAGCAAAGTGAAATGAAATGATTACTCGATGGGAAATAATATGTTCTTATATAGCTAAATTAACAGACTCCACTCGAGCTTCAAGAAGCGGGGATTGCAACTTGGTTTGTTTTAATAACATGAACACAACGCGAACATGAAAACAAATGTTTGCACAGACTTTGACGAAAGCATAAACGCGAGCTAATAGTGGACGACATCTTGTCGTCAGCGGCTTACTTGAGACGCGTTGTTGAATTGCGCGCGTCCACAATAGGAAAGATTTGTTTCTATTTCTGTTTTATGTTTTCCTACATGAGGCATCAATTAACTATAGAATTTTATAATTAAATTTTATCCTCACTTCAGATTCAAGTTTGTTATAAGTTTGATTCAATAGTAAATGGCGACAATAGAGTGTGCTATAGGAACCAGAGCTGTCGAAAGTACGCACCGCACAAGACGGATGCATGTTAGTGATAGCATGCTTCAACAAAGACCGGACGAACGAGTGATAGCACAACGAAAAACGGCCAAGCCTGATTCAACCAAGAGATGATATCTAACAGAGTCAGTTAACTGTTCCCACATATGCGTAGATCGGCGGCGTGGGGAGGGCCAACGTGGTTAGGTCAAGAGAACAAAATCAGCAAAAACAGGAAGTTAAGAAATCACGAAGTCAAAGGTCGGCCGCAAGGAGAAAACTGGCGCCTGAGCGGAGATCGCGGCTAGCGAGGCGAGGGAGCTGCAACTGGTACCAAACCTGCAGCCACATGCGGCTGTTCGCGTTCGCACTCGCACTCGCACTTGCACTAGCACTTGTGGCGACAGGAACAGTTATAGGGCGATCGCGGTGAGTTGCTATGAGCACACGAGCTTTTGTGTTCAAGGTCTATTTTAAGACGAGCTGAGATTATGCTTGTTCTAGTCATGTGTTGGAGAAGTTGTAGTGTGTCTGATGTTTTGGATCTTGTGAAATGAGTTAAGGTTTTCCATCTGGGTCGACGCAGCATTTCTAACGGCTGATGGGCAAATTCATAGCAAAAGACATAAGTTTTGAAGCAAAAACTGCGTCAAGATGTGAATTCACAAGAGCTAAGATTTGTACAGTTCTGGCTAGTGTAGAGAGACGTGCTGAAAATGCTAAAGGTATGGTCGCAATGACTGGCTTCACTTCACGAACGACACTAAGCCGAAAGCCACTAATCAGTCGTGGTACCTACTATATTTTTGCGCCGCACCACCGTCGTGGATCTTGGCTGGTCTCAAATCTCAACGCTGGCGAAAGCAGCGGTGATACATAGTTGCGCATAACAGTCGCGTATGTAAAAATTAAAGCAGACAGCCTAGATATAGAAGACAGATGTCTGAGAAAGAGACACAATGTAAATCGACGCCGGAATAGGCAGACGACGTCAAGTGCAACCAGCATAATGCGCTTGATAAACTTATTTGTCACTAAGTGACAATGAGCTACTAGAATTTCAGGAAATAGAGTAATTTGCGACAAACATACGGATGGTTTGTGCACTGATCCGTCACTGCCGTGCAAGTTATTGCGTTAGTTTGCATGGGTTCAGTGATTGGGAGAGACCCAGGTACGAGATGAGCAAGGCGTAGTGCTCGCGTTGATTCGCACACAAGAGTTGCTGTCAGTGATCTGCCGCTGCCTGTGTGAGAAAGGTCTTGAGACACAGGACCGATATAAACTCGTACAATCGCCCGGGCTCGTCGTCTCTTGCGCCAAATCCACTTTCGCTTTATCGCCTGTTTATAGAAAGTACCCTGACATTCTTTGTTCAATTTATTTATTTCGGTCGCATTTCAGCCTTCCGTTGTCATTTACACTAAAGAAAGGAGCAAATTTTTCTATTTTTTGACCTTTCTTGCTTGCTTTGGTCTCGTACCCGTCTCTCGTCTCGTTTCCCAGTGTATTTTCTTCGGTTCGTTCCTTGTATCGCCTCGCCCTCCGCACGTGTCTCGCGGCTCTGGTTTCAATCCCGCACGGCCTCAGCTCTCTTTCCATTCTCGCCATATTTGCTACTCCACTTCTTTCTACAACAATCTCTATATTCCTAACAGTTTGTAACTATTTATCTGATCAGCTGCTTCTTAATTGCTCAACACACTTGCTTGTGTGTTTAGGCAATGAACTGCTGTTGAACCTCTCGCGTCGCTTCTGTTCCGAGATCCGGTACCGCTTCCGTATTCGGTATGTTGTTGTTTTTTTGAGCACTGTGCGAGAACGCGCGTGGTCCGCCCCTTCCAACCCCTTCTCTGGCCCGCCTTTTGCAGGCTTTTCTTTGAATCTCTCTCTCTACTTTGAGTGCTGATTCGGATCTGCCGCTGCCGTCTATTATTAGTGCGTGTCTTGCATAGCGGCTCGCGGTGTCAGAAAATAAAAAAACTAGTACAAACGGCTGACAGAGTTCTGGTTCTTATTTTTAGCCCTGTTACATCCACTGACGTATTGTTTTTTCTCCTCCCTGCTACCACACACCCCCTGGCCCTCAGCACTGACCTTTTGTTCCTATTTTGGTAACCGACATTCCTCAGCGCCTTTTTTATCGCTTTTAATCCTCCTTTTCTTCCTCTTCTTTTCGTTGTCTGATTTCCTTTTCTTTGTCGTTTGCTTTTTTTCTCTCTGCCGCATCGCGTCCTCTCCTCCTCTCCTCCTCCCCATTGTGAGTCTTCCTGTCTGCTTTTCTAGATTGATTTTTGCTTCTCATCCTCTTTCGGGCTCGCTAACCGCCGCGATCTTGCAGCATGGCAGCTGCCACTCCTCGGCCCGCGTCTTATGCGCTGCCTACCGATTTTTCCCGGTATTCCTCTTCCCCTGCTCCTTCTCCCGTTCAGCAGCAGACTGCACGTCCCGCTGTTCGTCATGTCCCTCACTCTCCTTCCTTCCGCCAGGTCCCTCGCTCTACAACTCCCGTCATTGCGCAGCAGCCTGCGGTAAATGATCCGCAACGTTACCGCATGGCGCGATCCAGATCAGAGATGTCTCTCGGGGTCACTGGTCGAAGCGTGAGCATGCCCGTCAACCCTTCTTCACCTTTGATTGCTCCGTCGCCTGTCTCTATGCATGGTCGTGAACCGGCCTACACTTTTTCCCAGCGACGACCGGTTTTGACTCATGCGTCTTCCCTTTCCCAAAGTCCCTCACCCACTTACCTTCCGGATCAACAAGTGCACCCTTCTCAGCGCCAGTCATATCATATGCATCAGCGGCATTATTCCGCTTCATCTGTCCCTCGCTCTGTTCAGCAGCGTCCTGTTTCTGTATACAGCTCTGCTTCTCCATCTTATCCTTCCTCTTACTCTTATCCTCGTCCTGCCTCAGTTCGTTCAATGTCTCTCCCAACTACTCCTGCTTCAAACGAGGATCTTGCTGTGCCCCGCTATCCTGTCTCCCAGCCGTCTTCACCCACCACTCTTCAGCAAGCGCGTCGTTCGAGTACCCCCAGTGAAAGCTACCACTCTAGACATCATTCTATGGAGTCAATTGCAAGCGTATCTAGCATTTCTTCGTCTTCATCAACTCCGGCAGTTCGCCGGACAGTTCCTGCTTCGGTAGCTGATTATGAACGCAAGAAAGCACTTAATGCGATGGAGAACAGCATCAAACGCGCTGAGTCGGAGCCTGTTCAGTCTATCCGCGTCGACAACGAGAAAAAAAAGAAATCTCGGTTCAAAAAAGTTCTTTCTCTTATTTCAGCCCCTCATTCATCGTCTCCTCCTGTTTTTGGTCCTCCGTCAAATGGCTCGTTTGTTATTACTCCTACTTCTATGACCCCAGTATTAGAGAGACCTCGTCCTGGCTTGACCAACCAAAAACCAAAAAGCCCAGTCCCTGAAGAAGCGTTTGCTTATAACTTTGAAAACGACTCGTCAATGTTCAAAGATCTTGAAAGTCCAACAGACGCTGACGATGCTTCCATCAAATCAAATGTTTCGTCGGTTTCAAAGACTCTCCGTCGCATATCTACTAGTCTCAATAGACATCGACCTTCAAGAGTTCCTAGCATTGCAAGCCTTAACGAAATCTCCTCGACATCCAGCTCTGCTTGTAGCAGTGTGCGCGACAGTGTCGTTCAAGCTGATGAAGAGGAGCTGTCGGCCCAAATCGACTCTATGCGTGTCTCGGAATCTCGAAAAACGCCCTTTGTTCCTAAAGGTATTCTAAAAAGTAAGCACTTCTTCCTTGCGTGTCAATTTTCTCTTGCTCTAACCTCGATTAGATCCTCATCAAGGACAAATACTTCCGTATACTGCATCTCCGTCAAGTGAAGTTCTGGACACTCTTCCCGCTCTCAGCCGTGAACCTTCCTTGCATTCTCATTCCTCTTCTCGAACTTCCATCAACTCTGGAAGCCTGGCTTCTCCTGCTACTCCGGTCAGCGACTCTCATCGCCGTCGACTCTCTGATATGTCATCCAATTCCGCGTCTGTTCAATTCTCTCCTAACATCAGAATTTACTCTACTTGGCATTCAGATGAGTATGATCGCAAAATTCCTGATCCTGTGCCTTACAGTACTTATCCAATGTGGATGATTTCTCAGATCAAGGAAGAGATCAACACTTTCAAAAGTCACGAGATGGAGATTCATGAAGATTCGAAGCGCTACACTTGCTTTTATTAACGCTCTTTACGTAATTTTTACTGCTCATCAGCATATGCCGTTTACGAATTTGTTTTGTTTTTCCCTTATTTTACGATTCATGGCACTGTTTTTTCTTGATTTTCTCACTCCTTTTTGCTTTTCTTCCCATTAGTTGTGTTTTTGCAAAAGGCTGTGAAGCGTTTTCCTTATGCATTAGTGCAGCGAACATCAACGATCTACATTTGTTGGTTTTGCATATTGAGGCCGCATTTGCAAGTTTGCGCGGTTGCACTTTTCCATTCATTACTATTCATATTCGTGATTTTGACGTCCGCATTTCCTTTTTTTCGTTAATTAATGTTTGCTGTTGTTAATGTTGCTGTTGTTAATGTTGCTGTTGTTAATGTTGCTGTTGTTAATGTTGTTGTTTATGTTTGATTTTCATCGATTGTTTTATTTTCGTTGCTGTCATTGTGGATTTTGTTTGATTTATTTTATATATTTGTTTGTTGTTATTGTTTGTTGATTACAACTGTCTAGTGTTGCATATCTTTTTGGATTCAGGAACCTGTTTAATTTATCTTGATATTTAATTTCATATTTTATTTCCTACTAACTTTCATTTCTGATGAGACTTCAGATGAAGTCTACCGGGCTTCATAAAATCTTGTAAACTGATAAAGAATAAACTGATGCTAATGGGATTTATGTGTAATTAATTTCTTTATATCATTTAATAAAGCACTTGTGTGAAACATCTGTTATCAAAGTTTTTATAGCGGTCTGAGTTATTTATTCACATTTCAAACTAATCTCATTTCAGTGACTGTGATCCAAAACAAAGTTCTAATTGCTGATCGGTTCGTCTAATTTAGAGGTGTGAGAGTGGCTCAGACTGAAGGGTACTTTGAGGTCGCTGATGGCCGTAGTCGCCGAAGACAGCAAGCCAAATTGGGAGCTTCCGCCTCTTCCTTTGGGAGAAAGCAACACCCCGAACCCTATGTCTATAATTGACAAACGCCATTGGGAGATCATGAACGAAGGTTGGGAAGGTGCAACTATTAAAGGTTCGGTGAAAGAAACGAACAGCGCCTTCCTTTTCTGTTTAATATTATATTTTATAATGTTTTAATTTCAAATTATTATAACTTTTATTTTATGGTTTATACAAATAGCGTATTAATCTTCTGTTGGTTGCAATTAAACAAAAATATTTGTAATTTTTTTTTGGATAATTAATCATCATTCAGTGTCGAAAAGGACGAATAGTTTTATCTATTCTGATAGTTTTGTGCGTAGTTGGAGCTTCATCAGTCCAAAAATTACAAAATTGCAGTCATACTTTTTCAATTTTTTAACTGATAAAAGTTCATGTTTTTTTAAAGTCGTGAATAAAATACTAATAGCGAATCTACAGAAAATCACAAAAGTAATACATTGGTGGCGAAAGAAGCTATGACAAAATATATTAAACTGCGAAAAATGAATAACGGCCGATAAATCATTATGGCTCACCGTTCATAAAAATTGAGTACGATAACAAAGAGACAAGTGACAAGTTTTGCAACGTCTTTAGGCCAATACTTATCTCCACTTCTTGCAAGTTCAAAACTACTCACGACGTATTTTCTACATATATTTCCTATGCTATGTGCCTTTTTTTAATCACCATTTTCAAATGAAGGTACCAAAAAGTGAAAATTCACAAAATATTGACGCACGTGCCAAGCATGATAAATGGCGAAAATTGCGATAATACTCACACGTTGTTCGAAAATTAATTATGTTTACTAATTTTCGTCGCACCATGGGTCGGTTCCGCCACCCGTGTGTCAGTAGATATTATGGAAAAGTCGTATTCCACATACGTTTCAGCAGTATATACACCTCTTAGTAAACTCGGAGTTTTGGTTGCATACTAATAGCAATAATAATGGAGTACCGGATTATTCATATTGTGCAGGTTACTGGTATCTGTGACAGGTTGAGAACTCATCGCACGCGTAAACGAGTAATAACTTTAAACTCCCAACACACGCGAGCAACCTCAAACGTGGGAACGTACTTCTTTCCGACCTTATCGGTTACCTGACCGCTCCAAAGTCCTTCCAATAATTCCGACAAAAAAATAAACATACATTCGCCTCTTTCACTTTCCCCTTCCTCCTGCTTTTACGCGCTCCAACTATTGCTCAATTGCATTGTTGTTACGCATTGAAACTATGGACTTGTACTCCGTATCTACTGGGAGTTCAGACGCGCGAAAGCCGCACGAAGGCACTACTGAGTCAGATACGACGGCGCTCGCAATTGCAAAGTATCTCAAAAATTTGGGCACTCCTGGTGATGAGATTAAAAGCGAGCGACTCAATCCAGACGATGTCGAGTTTCATGAGGGTGTCGAGCAACGATCTGAGCTATTAAGATTGCCTGTAGAGCTCTTCTGGAAAATTTGCGGTCAAGTGCGTATTGTCTTGACATTCGGCGAGTTTAAGAAGTTAGATACTAACTCTTTCATATTTCCTTTAGATATCGAATCATGCTCCTCTTTACAACTTGGCCTTAACCAATCGCATATTGCATGCAGCCACACTTCCAGAACTTTACAGAACTGTCAAATTATCCCCTGACTCTCCTGCTTCGTTAACGCGACTCGTTTCGGGCTTACCTTTACATGCTGAACTTATTCGACGCATAATAATCTGTGCACCAATTCAAAAAGCACAAGTCACCTCATCAAATACCACTTCCGAATGGAGTCGCTATGTAACCAACGAAGGACCGTTACCATTTTCTTGCGCAGAAGAAGTAGAAATTGCCGCAGACGCAATTTCATGCTTGACAAATGTGCAATCCTTCGAATGGAATGCCTGCAAAATTGCAATGCCGGCAGAGCTTTTAGCAAGCGTTTTGACTTTACCTAATTTGTTAGCTTTACAGACTTGTTCTGTACCAGCATCACTTTTGTTGAATATTAATTCGCCGACTCCTCGTTTAAAGTCCCTGAGAATTTTACGTTTGAGATCCCTAGATGAAGCTAGAACGGTCAATGGTATCATTAAAGAGTTTAAAGACTCTTTGAAAAGTATAAGTATTCGAGTTGCTGAAAAAGATGTCTTGAATTTCAACGTCGTCAATGACGTTGATCAGCGTGGTTTGCACAATAATCCAGTTAACGACCCTGATGAGGCAGATATTGATTTGGAGACCACAAATTTGAAATCAAAATTCTTACAAGTATTGTTTAATGATGTCAGGGAAAACGATAAACTCGTTATTGAGTCACTTGCGTTGTTTAATTTCCCTCGCGTTGATCTTGAATTCTTATCGTCAAAAATTTCGTTTGCTCACTTGCATACATTGAGATTGGACACAATGGATAGTCAAGTATTGTCAACATTGTCATCCAACACTGTCCTTCCACCAGTCATGAAAACACTTGATCTCACATTTGGAAAAGCAGCATTTCCCATGACGCCTCTCCCACAGCCTGTTTCACAGCATCCGGGACAAGAACCTCAAGCAATAGATACTCGGCCACCACTGATGAGTACAATGCTTAGCAAGCTTCGGGCAGTCGAAAATCTCAACTTGAAATTGCTTTGCGAGCCTTTAACTGAAAGTCGAGTCATGTGCGAGTATATCGCTCCATGGCTGCTTTCGCACAACAAATCAGAATCGTCAACCTCTCAATCTTACAGAGGTCATCATAGAAAATCATCAAAGCAGTACCTTCGACACCGAAATACCAATCATCAAACTTCACGCCATTCTTTGCAGTATCATTCATCTTCAACACAAGAAGTACATCTCAAGAAACTATCAATTCATGTCTGGTCTATTTCGGCTGGACAAAATATTGTTTTAGCACCTTGGTCGCTTCGTGATCTGCACACACTTGCAAAATCCAATGCTGGAAAACACATCAAGTCTCTGGCCATTGATTTCTCCCGCCATGCGACTCGTTTTAGTGATTTAGTTGAGCACATGCAGAAATTTCCCCTTTTGCGTCACCTTTATCTGAATTATACGCCAACGGTCTATTATGGATCAGGAATTTATGACATTTGCCGTCGTCAAGCCACAGTTCTGAAAGCAGCACTTCCCGACTTGGACTTGTTATGGATGAACTCTGTCGAACTTCTCGTACCAATCCGTCAGCGTCGGCGATCTTCTACCCCTGCCAATAAAGGTGAAAGTAAAGCAGCAGCCCCTAGCGGATCTGCTACACCAATTTTTTCAGAGAGATCACTCGTGAGAACACAGGTGAACACTGATGCTATTGCACGACTCACTCGTGCTCAGTTCGATTCTGGGCCTAGACATATGAGTGGTGCGCATCACGGTGAATTTTATGAGGACGAAGTCGATGACGATAGCGAAAACACTGATATTGATATGGAAGACTCAACCAGTTCTGATGATGAATATGATGAGCATTTTGGTGACGAATTCTTCGCTGACGATAATAACTTTCATTTGTTTTCCATGAGATTGTTTTAGAGCGTTTATGGGTATAGGGTGTTTCTGGATGTGTATATATCTTTCGTTTATCAAGTAATGACAGTAACTATAATGACGGTATCAATAGCAATAGGATGAAAATGATAAAAAATTGCAGTAGATCAGATTCAGGAGCTTTTTGTAGTAATGTTGATTAAACTAGAATTTACAGCTCTGGTTATTCTTAACAGAAAGTCAATTAAACAATTATGTGACCCTCTAGTATATCATAGATTTTATTTAAACACACGAAAGATTTACTTTCTGTAGCAGACCGTGGCAGAGTTTGATACACTCCGGTCTTTCAAGGCAGGCTATACTTAGCTTCAAATCAGTGGTAGAGAAGATATTGGTTGATACGGTCGCATTTCGGAAACTTGACATATCATATACCACAATGAACCTATACCTTTTGGTAGCCAGGGTTTTTTTTTTGAAAAGAATTCTCTCCTGTCTGCGTTGTTTGATCAAAAAATTAACCGTTGACGGGTGCTAAAATGAGGGGTCAAGAGTTTTGGACTTTTTAAAGTTTCAACTTTGACGGGCAAAGTATGCTTGATTCGATGAGATCAAAACTTGAGCGGTTCCAACGCGTTCGTCACATTGTCAGTCTCAAACACAAACAAATCACCTAAAAAGCAGTGATTTTGTTCAAAATGGGATTCACCAGAGATCAGCGTCTGCAAAATGCTGTTTCTGAGCATCCTATATTTGCTAATGTCTCAGGAATTGGTAAAGACAAAACAAGGATCAATTCAATTTCATCATTACTCTCGTCGCCTTCCACTTCTTTTTCGAGTTCGTCGGCATTAGTCCCAAGTTCTCAGAGTTCTGCAACTGATAAACAAGAAGGAGTACAGAATGTTATAGCTGTTCGTGGTACGGAAATCTTCTTTGCTATTGACGGGCAAATTCGATGTATTGATTGTTCCAACTTTCGAGACGCAAAAAATCTACGATTTTACAAGGTAAAGTGCTCTGTGATGATTCAGAAACATGATAGCTAATGCTATATATTTTTTAGATTTTAAATATACCTCAGATCGAATTCACTGTACGGCAATTGCAAATTAATGAGTCTGGAACTCAGATCGCGATTATTGGAGACAAAGGGATTCTTGTGTGTGTACTACCACTTCCAGGATTTTCAAAGCAGACAGAAACCAGATTGCATACAAGGTGAGAACTTAAAGGATTATTTAACCAACTTCTGTGTTAACATTTATTAAGATATCGATCTGTTGGTGAAATCACACTGTCAAACACAACTATCAAGAAGGCTCTTTGGCATCCTTTATCGAAAGATGACAACTCGCTTGTGATTCTTTGTTCTGATAATGTTCTAAGGTATCTATATCTCTTTGATATCTTGTGTAGTAGTGAGAAGCTAACATGCTTTTAGATTGTTCGATTTGAGTTATAGTTACGACGAACCGGAGCAGGTTTACAGCTTCACCAGCTCTCCTAATGATACGCAATCAACTAACACTTACGGATTGACGGATGAGGACGAGTTAGAAATGGTGTCAATGTGTTTTGGAGTCCCAGAACAAGGAATGGGACAAATGACACTTTTTTTACTGTCTAGCGAAGGAGATATTTCTATTCTGTCGCCTTTCATCCCCCAGCATTGCGTCATTGAGCGAAGCAGTATAATGCTTATGCTGCAATGGGCTGTGGCAGAGGACCGAGACAATGATATAGAATCCTCGATTGAGACGCCGAATTCTTCAACGATCGACGACGATGCATCAAAAATCGAGCGATTTAGGCGCAGACAACAAGTAACGTGGATAGCAGATGTTGTGCGTCAATGCAATAATTCACGATCAACAAACATAGTTTCGAGAATGAACCGTTTTGGAGAACCGGCAGATTTATGCGCGTTTGAGCGTCCTGATCTTACCAAGTACTCTGTCAAACTACAAGGACCGTGTAGACCGGTGCCTTATCCTACTGCTTTGTATACCACAAATGCATGCGATATTACACAGTTTGAGTTGGACGAAGATCTCGCGGTGCTTGCTACGGTAGATGAGCGTGGCCGGGTGAATCTTTATCTCCAAGACACACCAGCTGGAGCAATGTGGGAATCATCAATATTTGCTGCACTATTTACTGACGAGGAAGAAGACTGGAATGCGGTCGAATCACCAATGATACATACTATTGAAAGTATACAACTAAAAGCTAATGTTCAACCAGTAGCTCAACCCAAATTTGGTAAATCCAGACTGTCAATCATCAGCAATGCAGACGACGACGAGGATATGCACTATTCTTTTATAAGCACACCAAATTTTGGAGAATACACGTTTTTAATGAGCCCATCTCGTGTCATTCAACTAGACTTCAAGAGCTGGAAACGAAAGCTTGTTGACGCGATTTCAAGCGCTCGAGCTGAAACAGAATTACAGCAACTATTTTTGCAAGGCAGCGGCAAGCCAAAGACTATTGTCCGTACGATCTATTCTTCGGCTGGAAATAATCTGCATCCTCTGGGTGCGATGGTCATTCCGGATGCATTTATGGGTGATGTGTTACTTGTGCCTCGAGAAGGAGGAGTTGAGGTACTCACAGAAGATGATGGTAGTGAAAGTGGAACGCAAGAAATACAGTCGATGAGTCAGTCGGTTAGTCAGTCTTTAAGCCAGTCACTGAGTCAGTCATTAAGTCGAAGTCTTTCTATCAATGCACCGGAGAGCAATACCAAATATGCTTATCAGCCGCTCATGAATCCTTTACCTATAGATACTGGTACATTGGAAAATGGCTGTCGGGCAGAGAGTATATTGGCTCGGAAAAAAGGAACAGCAAAGTTTTCATTAACGGAACCGATAGAAGTGACTGAGGAATCTCTTGATTATTTTGCAAGTGCTTCAGAGGTGCTTGGAAGTGACATTGCAGCTATTCAAAAAGTTGGATTACAACTTCAACGAAGGTAAGAAGAGAAGAGTTATCCAAATTTTGGCTGCCACTAACAGAAACAGACTTGCCGAACAACGAGGAGAAGTAGAGCGCCAACTTCAAAAATTACAAGAAGCGTCTGTTCGTATCAATAGTTTCCAGCAAACTGATGCGAGAGAAAAAGTCGATGCAATTTTAGATCGTCAAGATAGGCTTAATGAGCGTGCAGACCGGATATACAAAAAGTTAATCGAAACACAGCCTCTGCCGCTTAGTGATAGTGAACGGAAATGGATTCAAGAACTTCAGCGTGTTAGGGCTAAGGTTGAAGAGAAGAGTCTCGGTCTCAAGCCGCGGGCAAATCTGGTAAGTGTTGTCGTGAACTGTATTTTGGAGTACGGTATTAATTTGATGTATAGGCTACTTCACAAGCAAAGAAGATTGTCACAATATGTAGCACAGTGGACAGTAGACATGCTGTTGATGTAAGTCCAAGTCACGAAAGATCGACTGTTACTGGACTGAGACTTGATAAGATTGAGGGACTGAAAGAAATGATTGAAACAGAGTAAGTTGTTGCTTGAAGCGGTAGCTATGTCCTGGAAATTTCTAACTGTTGTAATAGATCTGCAATTATTGGCAAAACGAAAAGCTCTTTGGACAATTTGATACAAAGGATGGATGATCGCTTAAAGTCATTAAGTTTATGATTGATGACTATTGTACAAATATAAATACATTATCCGGGTATAAACAAAATACTTCACATGACCGCTATAGACCTATCCCTGAAAAGCTACACCTGCTCGTTCCACAACTGATTTTCCACCAGCAGAAAATCCTGTACCTTCCCTAGCAAGAAATATCAACCCTCTGTCTTCTTTCGATTTATTCTTTTTTGACTTTTTCGAGGCTGACGAAGTTGATAAATCAATTTGACAAACGTAGCATAATAATGATTCCCCAGAGTGCATTGGCTTCATGACTTTGTCAAAACATGTTTTGCAAATGAGATGGCCGCATGGTTTCGCAACTGTGTAGAAATTAGCAAATTTCTTAGCAATAGAGGTACATATAGAACTTACGATACGCTTCAAGAGCGTTTCCAAATGCTTTTGAACATGAAGGACAAACTCTAGTTTTCGAATCCTTAGTCGCAGAATCTTTTAGGGTCTCAAAGCACACAGGTTGTAAAGATTTCAGAGATAATTTATGTGGATTATCGGGATCAGAAACAGGACATAATGACGATAGCTTAGGAGCTTCTTCAATTGTGTCAGATTTGAACTTTTTTGTGATTGTACTTGGTGGTATTATCATAAGCGCTGTACTTTGATCTGGTCGTTCTGATTCTTCGTCATTAATATTATCAGTGCCCGCTTTGCGTTTTAACGTTGAATAGGACGACGAGGAATTTGAGATGTTTGATATTATTCCAGAATTTAAAGCTTCGAATTTCTCTATTTCTCGCTGTTTTTCTTGCTCTTCTTCAAGTTGCTTCAGTCGAATCATTTCAGCATGTTTAGCAGCAATTTCCACATTCTTTATATTAATCTCTTCGCGCTGAGCAAGTAGATTCTCCATTATACATTCTTTGCAGAATATGTGACCTTTTGTTGGACATGCGACAGGGTCTCGGGCAGCCATGAGACATAAATTGCAGGCATCAAATTGACGAAATGAATCACTTGTTAGGCGTTGTTTCTGCTTGCCATAATGTGTGAGTAGAGAGCGCTCGTAGGCTGTGAAAAAGGGAGATGCTGTGCTGTTTGGAGTTAACAACACATGCTACATTTAGCTCAGTCAAAGGCTTACTTGTTCTTGGAGTGGCGAGTCATTTTGAGTATTAAAGATTTCTGAATCAATACTCGATTTATTCAAGATGAGATGAGCCTTTACTCTAGTTCCCTTAATATCTTCTGAGTGGTTTTAGTTCAATCTCCATTAGGTTGATTCGGCAAATTTTATGCCGATATCGGCATGCTGAGTCATGCGGCTGAAAAAACGGGCCTACCACGAATGAGCAATAGTAAGAAATAAATTAGTGTTCAACATTTTTTTCTGTTGCAGAGTAAAGTGTGAACTGTGTGGTTAAAGTACCTACATAAGTTTATATATAGAGCATTGTATATAAATCACATACTTCAACACATATACAGAGAACATGCTGCGGTATTCATCAGCCCGGACTGCGGAATCGCTGCGAAGTAGCAGTGGGTGCCTCCGCCGTGCTTTCGGCAGCTCGCGGGCACTGGCGAACGAGGAGAAGCTCAACAAATACTCTGCTGAGATCACACAGCCAAAGTCGCAGGGTGCGTCGCAGGCGATGCTTTACGCGACCGGATTCACCGATGAAGACTTTGCAAAGGCACAGGTCGGAATTTCAAGGTGTGTATGCTGGGGAACATGGTGTCGTGGTTTGATCTCGTGATATCAGATCATGTTGGCGGGTTGATCTAGAGCAGTTTTAATATATTTTCAACTATAGTGTGTGGTACTCAGGAAACCCGTGTAACATGCATTTATTGGATCTCAACTTCCGTATCAAACAAGGTGTCGAGAAAGCGGGTCTTAAAGGTCTCCAGTTTAACACCATTGGTGTCTCGGACGGTATCTCCATGGGAACCACCGGAATGCGCTACTCTTTGCAATCACGAGATCTCATTGCTGACTCCATTGAGACCGTCATGATGGGTCAACATTACGATGCGAACATCTCCATCCCCGGTTGTGACAAGAACATGCCCGGTGTCCTTATGGCCATGGGCAGAGTCAACCGTCCCGCTATCATGGTCTACGGTGGAACTATCAAGGCTGGTCGTGCTTCTTGCATGCCAGACACTGACATTGACATCATTTCTGCTTTCCAGGCTTACGGACAGTACATTGCTAAGACCATTGACGAGCCCACTCGTAAGGATATCATTCGCCATGCTTGCCCTGGTGCTGGTGCCTGCGGTGGTATGTACACTGCCAACACTATGGCCTCTGCTGCTGAGACCATGGGTATGACACTTCCCGGATCTTCATCTTTCCCTGCTGAAAGTCCCGAGAAGCTCCAGGAGTGCATTGATGTCGGTGAGGCGATCAAGAACCTTATTCGCACTGGTCTCCGCCCATCTGACATTATGACTCGCGAGGCCTTTGAGAACGCTATGAAATACGTCACCATCACCGGTGGATCAACTAATGCTGTTCTGCATTTGATTGCCATCGCTCACTCTGTCGGTGTCAAGCTTACTTTGGAGGACTGGCAGTCTGTCTCTGACCGTACTCCTATGTTGGCTGACTTCAAGCCCTCTGGAAAGTACGTCATGGCTGATTTATTGGCTCTTGGAGGTACTCCATCCGTTTTGAAATTCCTTATCAACGAGGGTGTCATTAACGGAAAGACTATTACCGTCACTGGTAAGACTTTGGAGGAGAACGTGGCTAAGTTCCCTGATCTTCCCAAGGACCAAAAGATTATTCGACCTTTCACTCACCCTATCAAAGCTAGTGGCCATTTACAGATTCTTAAGGGAAGTCTTGCTCCTGGTGGATCCGTT
The DNA here is from genome assembly GCA_030571435.1 of Myxozyma mucilagina. Taxonomy (NCBI): domain Eukaryota; kingdom Fungi; phylum Ascomycota; class Lipomycetes; order Lipomycetales; family Lipomycetaceae; genus Myxozyma; species Myxozyma mucilagina. Next base: position 93,541 of record JAJLXV010000005.1, read on the forward strand.
GGTAAGATCACCGGTAAGGAAGGAACTGTCTTCAAAGGAAAGGCCAAGGTCTTTGATGCTGAGGAGTTCTTGATTCCTGCTCTTGAGCGTGGTGAGATCAAGAAGGGCGAGAAGACTGTTGTCATCATCAGATACGAAGGACCCAAGGCTGGACCTGGTATGCCAGAGATGCTTAAGCCTTCCAGTGCTGTTATGGGTGCAGGTCTCGGACAGGACGTTGCTCTGTTGACTGATGGACGTTTCAGTGGTGGATCCCACGGTTTCCTTATTGGACACATTGTCCCCGAGGCCATGGACGGTGGCCCTATTGCTTTGGTCGAAGACGGAGACGAGATTATTATTGACTCTGAGAGAAACGTCATCGACTGGCTCGTTCCTGAAGAAGAAATTGCTAAGCGTCGTGCTAAATTCGTGCCTCCTCCTTTACGTTACAACAAGGGTACTTTGTACAAGTATGCGAAGAACGTTTCTGACGCGAGCCACGGTTGCGTTACCGATCTTTAAACTGTTTAGCTTGTAAATTTTTTTTTAGCATGACGGCATATTATCGATTTGTATAAATATATATACACATATCAAAAGCTTGTTATTTGTTACCGAAAGATGTATGGGTTAATCTTTTGATTGTACTATGATTTTCTTTTGTTTCTCTTTTTATTCAGTTTTATTTAGTTTGGATCGGTTTGGTTTTCCTAGTGGCTCATTACCGGAATTATGGTTTTCGTTTATGATTTTAAAATGTATAAGTATGAGCTTAAATACAAACATAATTATATGAATTTAAATATAGATTTCTAGCAAAAACTCTATAGAAAAGTATATAAATTACATTTATCTATGTCAACTTGTATCATTCTCAGACAACGGACCAGCAGCTATCCAAAATACATCTCCATCTAAGCGTTGAGGATTTCATAAATATCACCAAGTTTAGTCATGTAGCTTTTAACAGCCACGGGAGCATCCTCCGCCAAAACTTCACTCTCGGTATTAACACCTGTAAGCACAAAGAGCGTACCCAGGCCACCTTCAGCGCCGAATTTCATATCGGTATCAAGTCTATCGCCGACCATGCAAGCACGGGAAGGCTCGAACTCGAATTTGGCTTTGATACAGTCCATCATTGCCTGGGAAGGTTTTCCAAGAGAAATTGGTTGACGTTTCGAGGCGAGGATCAAAGGTGCCGACATCGTTCCTGCGCCGGGGAAAAGTTTGCCGTTGGTGGGATATGTAGAGTCGATATTGGTTGCTAAAAAGATAGTCTCGGGAACTTGTAAGTTAATCAACGCCATTGAGAGTTTAAGGTAGTTGATGTGTAAATCTAAACCGCAAAGTACGCAACCAATTGATGGGTCAGGTACAATTTTATCATAATCTTCAGGTTCGATATCACGACGAAGCGAAGGATCTGTTCCACCGACATACTGAATTCCCTCGCTTGCAAGTTCTTCTTCAATTCCTGATTCTCCAAGGACTAAAACTTTCTTGTCTTTGGGAAGTTTGACAACTTTGCTGAGGTAAATTGCTGAAGAGTACGCAGATCCAAAGACTTCTTCCTAAACAACAAAACAAAAAATATCAGTCCATTATTCACGTCGTTAAGTTTTTCGTCGTAAGTTGATAAAACGTACAGCAGTTACGGTAATTCCAAGTTTAGCAAACTTCTTGGTGTAAGCCTGACGCGACTTTGTCGAGTTGTTGGTAACGAAAATAAGTCTCTTTCCTATACCTTGTTAAACCCATTCACATCATATAATTTCTGTTCATTGTACATACCTCTCGCCCGTAGAAGATCCAATGTCTCAGCAGCATATGGCAAAAGTTTATCTCCCTGCCATAAAACTCCTATTCAAAGAAAACAATTGATAAATATTAGCAAATCTATCCTTCACTGTTTCTTTTTTACTTAAATACAATAAGAAATCATACCGTCACAATCAAACAGAAAATCATCATACATATCCAAAAACTGCTCCACCTGCTCTTTTGTAGTGATTTTAGTCGGACCAGTCATCTTGAATGCCGTTTAATGCCTAATTGGCCTGATTGTTCAAAAACGTGGTGGGTCACAACGGATGGCGAAAGGCCTTTGTTTGGGAAGAGGGTTTATTGTGGAGTCGGCTTAATATCCGGTTTATCGGGATTGAGCCTCATTGTGTTCGCGCATCCTGTACTGTATTACGATATTGACGCTTTCGAGTCCGTGTTTCCAATCAATGAGATATTTTCATTCAATAGTCAAATCGACTACCATACCCTGTAGATGAGAAGGCTAAAAATGAGCACAAATTACTTAACTACTCTACACCGAGATACCAAGTATGAGACGACTCTATCAATAGCTAATACAAACACCACTAAATTACATGATTATAATCAACAAACATAGAATAACATCAACAAGAAACCTGTACAATCCTTGATGAAACTTACGAAGCCGCCTTGACAATTGATTCACAGATATGTTTATATCCCAGCGGAGCGGCAAACTCATTATACAAAGTCGTCAAATCAAGAACCAGTCCATCAAGTTTATCAATGATATTTTTCCTTCTGTTTTCCTCATTTTTAAAGCGTTCGTCGTTTTTGACTTCACTCAATAAGTCATCTTGAATGTATGCAACTTCTAATTCATCCTGTGTCTTTTGTCCCATTCGAAGCATGGCTTGGCGTTGGCCTGGTGGTCCGTAACAGTTGCAAAATCCTCTTGCTCGAGATAGATACTCGATTCTTTGTGATAACGGCAAGTCGAATTCCGAGCGTGAAAGTCGGTATAAAACTTCACTTGCTGCCATAAATTGTTCTTTCTTGCAGTAAAATGTCCAAAGTAAATCGGCAATTTCCAAGCTTGTGAGAGAGTTTCGCTGTAAGTATTGTTCAATGTAAGGAGTGTCGATATCAAGTAAGCGTCCCGCAAGCCCACGTTCCATGAACCAATCATAAAAGAAGTAATGGAACAGCTCATCTCTCGAGTTATACGCAATATTGTAAGCCTCAAGCTGTAAATCCGTGTACCTAGTTTGTGGAACTGCAATCATAGAGTTACCACCTGGTGATAATTGTTGCTCTCGCTGCAAAGATGAGATATCGTTATTTACTCTTGCATCAACGTCATCGAGGATGCTGAATACTAATTGATAGCACTTTTCACGTTTCTGAAATATACTCTCTGCGGGATCACCTGCTGGTTTTCCTTCAGAAAAGTATGTTAAAGCTTGATTCCCACGATCGACTTCAGTAGCTGCTTTCAACGCAACTTGAATAGCACCAGGGTGATAATCCAACGATAATAAAATAGCGACGGAGTTTTGTAACTCTTCAAAAACAATCGTCCCGGCAGCCATCTCCAACAATCGAACACTCTCCTGAAGACAATGCATTTTTAATTCAGGATCAGTAAAAGCAGCAGCTTTTGCTTTGTTGAGTAATTCAAGTGATTTGTAAAGCACAACTGCATCAGAAGAACAGAATGATCCACATCGTTTACGTAAAACATCGATGACAGAGTCCACTGAAGATCCAGACGAAATACTAACAGTAACCATTGCTCGAACAAGCTCATTCGCCAACTCTTTTCCTTCATCAGAAGTGAACAAGTTCTCAAACGTAAGTTTAAGCAATTTCTGCTGGCTTTCAGGAGCCATATTCATCATGATTTCACTCAGTTTTCTTGGCTCAACAATAAGCGACACAAAGGATATACCTTCAGTCATATGTCCTAACAAAGTCATCAAAGCATGCATACCTCTATGCTCTGCTTGCAATGAGAGTTCATCAACACGAGCATTACTACTTCCAAGAGCACCAAGGACACGATCAGGGCCAGATAATCCATCAATGTAACTGCGGTTCTGCTCTAAGAATTGATACAAGTCGTATAACAGGCTATGGTGGGCGTTTAGAGTCGCAACAGGAACATTTGTTGCATAAGTGGGCCCCTTGGATTTGTTATCGCGAGGTTTGATTTGCTTGATGACTGGAGATTTCCAAATATCGCGAATGATGCGCGCCATATAGATGGATAATCCTTCAAAGCGTCCACTTAAGCGTACACTGTCAAGAGAAAGTAATGTGACGCCATAGTTGTCATCACGCAAATGCGCTTTACCACCAAACTCAAGAAACGCCTTTCGCGCAATTTCACGAGCATCAAGTGGTGAAGATCCTGTAGGTCCTGAGGTAGCACAAGCAACACTGAGTGCAGTACAGCAAGTCTCAGCTCGTCCATACAACTCAAAGAATAGCCGAACATCGTTTCCAAGCATAGCAAAAGTCTGAACCATATATCGACGTGTATAAATATGCACACCAGTATTTGTCAGAACAGCAACTTGAGTAGGCGGTAAAGTGTATTGTCCGGCAACTTCGTTTCCAAACCCTTCTGGTTTTGATGCAACTTTGAACGGTGGAGTAAGTAATGCAATCTCTTGAACGAAACCCTCAATATCTGCCCATGCTGCAGTTTCAATAAGCTGAGGTGCTGAATTTGAAGTGGATGACTGTACTAAGATTCGTCCTGTATCGGGAGCAGCAACAAATAAACTATCACCTGAATCTCCAGCCTTGACAGCAAAGTAGTAACCAGGTGAGAATATTTTTGAGAATCGGGTGCCTTTCAAAAAAGTAGAAACTGAAGGAACTTGGTTTTGTAACTCTTTTGGAGGAAATCTAACTTGAATGACTTGCATATTGGTAGGGGGAGATTTTTCGTTACTGACAAAGCCAAAGCCATAAGATCTAGCTGCCCGCAGGTATAATCTGCATCCAGTAGATGTGGTTGCAATCAAATGAATCTGTGTACTCTCAATTGGATTGATAGGCTGGATCGAGACGATGGTTGTATTACGAGGATCAAGTAATGGTGAAGCAGCGTTGATCATTTGAAGATGAGAGCAAAGAGACGAATACGTGTATGTGATGACAAGTCGTAGCTCTGTTGGTGAGGACATGTGGTATGCACGAATGGTGGACCTGGACGATAAAGTGTAAATTAATGATCTACTATCGTCAATTTCAATAGCGACAATCGATTCTAAACGTGTGAGTAAGATGTTATATAGACGGTTTCGTACCACATACCAGCTTTTGAGTTTGAAATAAACGCGTTGATAACTCCACTAGGAACAATCTTTGAGACATCGCTCACTGAAGGCGCAAAGCCAGCCAATCCTCCTTTAGTATGGCAAACCTTTGTACACTTGCCTCTAAACCAACTTTCGGTATTCGAGTAAGTTACTTCCCATATATCACAGGTTCCTCTGTTTGTGAAAAATATACGACCAGATTTATCGCTGCCGATGATTTTATCGACTTCCAATCCTTTGAGAGAGACCGACATGCTGGTTTCAAAAAGTTGAATGTCGGATCCATTAGTAGGCGGTGCAACCGCTAGAATGAAGAACTCCAATGGTGTCGCCAGAAGTAGCAGATATTTGATAGAGTCAACAAAGGTTCCTGCAGAGGGTTTCACGAGTTGCACAGAAAGAATAGTATGCTGCAGATCTTCATACGACAGAAAGTCCTCCCCGCTCATGTAGTTCCAGAAGAAGAGTTTGTTATCGACGGTGATCCACGCACGTTCCAGCTCGGGAAACAGTCCCATTTGTGTGTAGCTTTCAGTCTTGTTGTACTGCTCAAAGATGATGTCGGGAATGTTCGAGATGTGCGTCCGAGTGAAGGGCGTCCACGGACCGATCTCGGATCCAGGACTGGGCTGGCCATACGCAGAAGACACAGCAGAAGGAGGCGAAAAGAAGTATTCGGACAGCTGGCTCTGATGGATTATGCGATCGAGGTCGGGATATCTGCTGTCTGTGTCCAGCGAACTGTTCACATAGGCCTTTGCCAGCTCGATTGGAGTCGTGGGCACATGATTCGGTCGCGGCTGAGTCGATCCTTCAGCTTGCGATTGAACAATTCCTGGATTCAACGGAGATCTTTGCACCAATCTTGAATCCTGAGAATATGAAAAACCCTGCTGCTGCGTCGGATCCAGACGCGAAGAAGGTGATTTGGGTGTAAATGGCTGCTGTTGTTGTTGTTGCTGCTGCTGAGGCGTGTTTACAGCCGACCACGCGTTCGAAGTCGCACGCGACGCGCTCAGCGGCGTCGACAGGCTACTTCGGTGGTCCAAAACACTCGCGCTCATCGCTGATTTCAAGTCAAATCAAAGCAAATCAGGCAAAATTTAAACAAAAACAATGGCTCTTTTTTTCCTACTTTGATTTCTCTATTTTTTATGCCTAACCCACACACGCATTTTGTGCGGCTCACGTAAGTTTTTAAGTTTAAAGCCTTGTTCCTGGCTGCGCGAACCTTTGTTCATCTACGTAATTTACTAAATTGGAGATATGTATGTTATACAGCTTCATTATATGAGACAGACAAAAATCAGGCAAAACACCGTTCCATAAACACGAGAAAAGAGAAAAGTTAACTTTAGCTGGAATCCGTGACCATCCCTTCTGATTCGACACTCTTTGAGTTGTTTGAAGAATCAGTTTTACCGCCGCTCAAGTTACTCAAAAACTGAGCAAGAACCGGGTCTAAACCATTGTCTTTCTTTGCTGTAGAGTCTGAGGAAGAGCTAGAAGTAGTCGCAGTAATCGATTCTCCAAGCGGAGAGTAACCTGGATCAGGTACACTGATTTTCTCTTCCAGCGCAGCGGCAGCAGCTGCGTCTGCTGTATTCTTCAGCAAGTCCTCAAGAGATAATGATGTAGTGGGCTTTGTTGTTGACTGCTCTTGTTCTTTTTCAAGACTTGGTCCTGAGACCATCTCACGTACATCCTCCTGTAATTTCAGCATCTCGTTCCGTTTCTCGAGTAGCTCTTTCTCTCGAGCCGTCTCTTTTTCTAACGCAGATTTGTTTGATACAACAAGTGATTCAAGCTGCTCAATAAACTGGTATCTCAAGTTAGCCAATCCCGAAGAAGCCTCCTGTGCCTTATCAAGTGCTTTCAAAACACCATCGATCTGCGATAAGTAATCTGTAGGAGCAGGAAGTGCTTCAGCATCGACAAGCGTAGAGTATAATTTATTGGCCTCATCAAATGCTGTATTGACAGTACTTGTTCGCGAATTAATCTGTCCATGAGCGGTAGATAATTTCGAGATCTCAGGCGCAAGGCCCATGCCGAATGTCATTCCCTGTCCCAATCTACGACCACCACTTGATGTCTTTGGTTTCTTTTGCTCTGCATCTTTCCTCTTATCAGTATTTAGACTGGTTAAACTAGCAATCTTGAACTTACTACTTAAACGAGCTTGAAGATCAGTGATAACGTCCGCTGGGAAGATCTCTCTCTGTGCCCATACATCCACCACTCTTTTGATTTTCGCTTGCAAGTCCGGGTTTGTTTGGCGATAAGTGTTTTCTATCAGATCAGCAATTACCTACATAATTTCTAGTTCAGTAGTTATCCATAAAAGCGCTCTAATATTAACACATACGGGTGAGAACGCGGTCAAAAACTCTTCACGTTTCCGTGCTTTTGATTGCTGTACTACTTCGTTCGCAAGGTAAACCAACGCGAGTTTCCGATGTGTTGGCGCTATTCTTCATCAGTACCAATCATATAACGAAAGAGTCCCAATATATACCATCATTAAGTGCCTTTGCCCATGTCTTGACAGTCTTTGCCGCATGTTTTCTGTGAAACATAATCTAAAACTCACACACAATCAGCCTCAGGTCTTCTGTCTCGTACATCTTTCTTTTATCTCTCTATGTATGTATCGTCTTGATGCAATATACGAGATACTACATGCAAAATCGACACTCTACGGGATACAAAAGGCAAAAAAAAAAACACCACACACCCATTGCGATATGTTCACAATTGCTTCCTGCGTCTCGTTCACGCTCGAAAGCTTGCTAATAACTACATCCTCCGAGTACGACATTCTCCGTCTTCACCAAAAACCAACAGATCACAACAAAAAGAAGGCAATTACACAGAAATATTCAGACACGAAAGACTGAAAGAGACAAAGGAACCAACTTATTTTGGTAGCAAAAAGCTGACGTCACTTAAAACCCACAGTTTGGAACACCGCCACAGTGGCTGGGCAGACATGGCGCAGGGCGTATTAGGCACTACACAAGTCGAGATTACAGCTGCACAGGAACCGCGAGAGAGGCCACGCAATTGCCTTTCCAACAGCACAAAAACAGCATTAAAAGTAAATAGAATTGCTTATCAGAGAATTGCAGAATGTCGTATTTCCCATCACTCGAAGAAATCGACGAAGGACAGACGGAGGCGCGCAAGATCGACGACGGCACCTCCGCCTCGCCTACCGTCGCAGCCACAGCTTCAGCAGGAATAAGCGCTCCTTCAGGCGCTGAGGTTTTGGACTTTGGTGTTCCTGAGACCGAAGAGGACTTTGTTGCGCGTGAAAAGGCTGTGCTTGGAGACTCGGATGCTGCAGCGCTTGGTGGAGAGGCTTTGGTGCCGACCGACGCTGAGCCAGATTTGTTGAACGGATCTGATAGCGCAAAGGGATTCAACTTTACATCTCAGGTAATTATTCATATAATAGATTATATGTGGATTGCTGACAATTGGCATAGACTCCTGCTGCCGAAGTGCCAATTCCAGAACCCATCGAGGAAGAAGAGCCAGAAGTGATCAAGTACGTATCTTTTAATACAACACAATCAACAAACAACTATTCAGTTATACTAATTAACTAATCACTGAAGGGAGTGGAGAGAGCGTCGTGAACTTGCTATTCAGCGACGAGACGAGCAAAGTGAAGCCAGAAAACAAGAAACTCGTGAATCTGCCAAACAAGCCATTAACGACTTTTACGACAACTACAATGATAAAAAAGAGAAAGCAATTGCACAAACAAGGTATTTCTCTTTAATTCATGTTCTTCTTTACTTCACAGACAATATTGTTAACATTCTCATCAGAGCGGAAGAGAAAGAATTCATTGAATCTCAAGAAAGCACAGTCTCTGGCGGAACTACCTGGGAACGAATCGCCAAATTAGTAGATTTATCAGAAAAGAACGCTCGAACAGCTAAAGTAGACAAGACCCGATTTAGAGAAATGTTAATCTCTCTCAAGTCCGATCCAAATGCTCCTGGCGCAAAGGGTTATTAGTTGAAGTTGTACCGTGTTTTTCCTTAGATGATTCTGAATGTTTTGTATTTGTATTTATTTCATGTTATATATAAATCGTTGAGACTGCAAAGGTTCAGTTACAATTTATTGAATAAGCCCGTTATCCAGATCTTGCTCGATCTTTGGTTGCCATGTTCGAATGGCACCTTAAATTACAATTCCCGTGTGAAGCTCTTATTGACAGCTAGTATCAATCCCACCATTACACGGCAACGAAAGTCAAACCTGTACATTCAAAGTCTGGTTGATTTTAGATTTTCATTTGTATCTACGCATGCGCTCTCCCTATACCAAAATGCAAAATGATTAAATAAATAAATATCTCTATATTAACAACAACAAACCAAAATGACAATATTTACATCACCCAAATATTGATATTTACTTGCATACTAAATACACAGTTTCCTCTTCAGCTGAGAATAAGAAAGATCAGTAGAATAGTCAGCGGATCAAGGACTGAATGTGGCTTCTCTGTTTTTCTTTTCAAGCTCTTCTTCCTCTTCCTTTTCATACTCTTCGATCAACTCCTCTTTCAAAATCTCTTCTTCTTCCTTTACGATTTCACGTTCTTCCGTTAAGAATGAATCAGGTCCAGATGGAATTTGATTGTCCATCAGTAACTTTGAAAAGAAAGTGTTCGGATTTGAACTCAACTCTTTGAAAGTTCCTTGCTCCGCAACTTGTCCAGTTCCGTTCAGTACGATAATGTAATCACTCTTCATGATTGTAGACAATCTATGAGCAATTGAAATCGTAGTCGTATTACTCTTCATCAACCGAACAAGTGCATCATTAACAGCCGACTCTGACTCAGCGTCCAACGCCGAAGTAGCTTCATCCAGAATCAAAATTGCCGGATCTCTAATCAACGCACGCGCAATAGCAATTCTCTGCTTTTGACCACCACTAAGTTGTGTTCCTCTTGCTCCTGCTTGTGTGTCTAAACCTTCAGGGAAATCTTCAATAAAGTCACAGTTTGCTTTACGTGCTGCGGCGGTGATTTCGGCTCTTGTGGCGTTGGTTCGACCGTATGCGATATTTTCAGCAATCGTTCCGGAAAAGAGTACAGGCTCTTGTGAAACTACTCCGATTGTTCGGCGTAGAGATTTCAAGTTGAAATGACGAATATCTTCTCCATTAAGAGTAATCGATCCACCATTAGGATCGTAAAATCTCATTAATAACTGTCCAATCGTACTTTTTCCTCCTCCAGATGGACCAACAATGCAGACGTTCTTTCCAGGCTGAATCTTAAACGAAATACCATCAAAGATATTCACAGCCGGTCGAGTAGGATACGCAAAAGTGACATCTCGGAACTCAATCTCACCTCGTCCATTGTTCGGAACGGGCCTTCCTATTGTTGTTTTAATCTTTGGCTTGCGATCTTCGAGTTCAAATAATCGACTAGCAGCTCCAACACCTTTCATTAACTCGGCGTAAAACGATGACAATCCAAACATTGATCCACCGGTATACGCAGCATACATCATAAAAGACGATAATTCACCAATCGAAATAGCACCAGAAGTCACCATCGACGATCCAGCAGCCAAGATTCCTAAAATTGTCAAGTTTCCAGAAAATCGAGTTAAACTGAAAAACATAGCGCTATAATAAGCTTCACGTTTGCCCAAGTTGAAAATCTCGCGGATTCGGTAATTGTATCTTCTCACTTCCGAAATCTCTCCAGAAAATGACTGTGCAGTGCGAATGTTGCTCAGTCGCTCTTCGGCTACTTTGGTGGCGGATCCTAAAGCTTGTTGAGTTTCGCGAGCAATGTTTCGAATTCGGCGACCGTAAATGAAGGCGAAAATGGCAACGGGGGGAACGATGACCATCATAACGGCCTGATAATTAGCAAGAGACAATATAGGAGTAAAGTAAACGTACTGTGAGTTTTATACTGACGTAGGCCATCATTGAGAGACCAGCCACGCCAGAGACAACGGCACGAAGACCGTCAGAGAGGTTCTGAGTGAGGGATTTCGCGACAATGTTGGCGTCACTCGACAAACGAGAGATTAGATCACCAACACGATTAGCGTCGAAGAATTCGGCGTCTATGATAATTAATACCAGTTGATGAAAAGAAGCAGAAGATTAAGTACCCTGGGTAACAGTTTGACGGTAAAGAGTCGAACGCAGACGAGCGACAAGTCGTTCACCAACTACGCGAAGAATGACAACACGTCCAAAGTTCGCAGTACATCCAGCAATGAAAACAACACCCAAAACACCGTAAAACTGGGGCAAAGTCATGCCAAAGATCGTACTTTCGGCTGCGCTATTTGTCGCAATATCGAGAATTTTACCAATTGAGAACGGCACAGCAAGCGTAACTCCAGAAGAGAAACACAGCAAAGCAAAAGCAGCACTCATAGGCCATGTTTCTTTCTTTGCAAGTTTAAACAAACGTTTGATTTCGTCGAGACCAGCTGTTTTTGGCGGAGCTTCACGTTTCGAAAGACGTGCGCTTAGATCGACGAGAGCTGCTTTCTCTGCTTTTTCGGTGCGACCAAACCCATTTTCCGTTTCAAGATCTGAAATCGGTTTATGGGTTGGAACTGCGATCTTGCCTTTGTCTTTGTCGCTTAATTGCTCTTGACGAAGAGCCGTCAGCGAATGGAACTGCGCCAAAGAACTTCGGCTGTCTACATTGCCAATCCTTGAGACAGAAGCACAGAAGACAGAAGACCCACTAACACCGTGACGCGTTAAGAAACGCGTCCGCGAAAGCATCGAAAGCGAGGAAGTCGCGAAAGTCAGCGGCGAGCGCATCTGAGCATTCGACGCGCCCGCGGCAGACAGCAGAAGAAGGACTCAACACAGAAAAATTACCGAAAGCGGGCAATTGGAGGATCCGCTGAAAGGACAATTGCAGCAGCACCTGCGTTCGGGTTTCTATGTAGACCTGGATATTTCCTGTTTGGGTAATTGGCAAATTCTGCTGATATCTTGTTCCGGACTCTTTTCTTGTCTTTTGAGCCCTTTTTTTCTTTTTCGACCCAACGATGCCATTTCGAGAGGCGGTGCGGCCATCAGCCTCTGTGGCTTAAAGCAACTCACGTGATGCAGCCGATGACGACATTAACCTTTCGTTTGCTCTGGATTATAAATCAATACAATATTTATAAAGGTCACCGAAGAGCCCTCTTTTTTCCATATTCACGACAATATGCCGATTATTCCCATTTCGATTGTGTCGGACGCGGTTTGTCCATGGTGCTACGTTGGCTACTCGTCGCTTAACCGCGCGATCCAAGCGGTGAAGCAGCGCCATCCTGACACTTCTTTCAACATTAAATGGGAAGCCTTCGAGCTGAATCCTGATTTCCCCGTCGGAATGCCTCCAGTGTCGAAGAAGCGATTCTACGAGTCTAAATTCGGCGACATCAACAGTCCCAGATTTGTGATGATGCAGGAGTATTTGCAGCAGCGGGCTGCAGCAGTCGGAGCAAAGATTGCGCCTTTGAACGATAAAGCTGTGAGTGGATCAACCAAGCTCGTGCACGAGGCTGAAGTTTATGCTGCTGAGAAGGGAAAGCAGACCGAGTTGATGCTTGCTTTTTTTAACGCCTACTTCACAAACAGCGAGAACATTTTCGAGACAGACAAGATTGTCTCGATTGCGAAGACGGTCGAGGGACTCGATGCCGATGAGCTTGCCGAGTATTTGAAGCAGCGCAAGGGAGCGAAGAAGGTTGAAGAGGAGGTCGCAAAGAACAGACATATCGGTGGTGTTCCTCACTTCACCATTGGTGCTGGCCGCGGACTCGAGGTTCACGGTGGTCAGGAACCTGCTGAGTTTGAGCGTATCCTTGAGCAAGCCATTGCTACAAGCAAGTAATAGTTTTGCTATAATCAGTAGAATATTTGGAAAAAGTTAAGAAGTTCATCGAATAGAATAGATAGTGTTGTGAGTTAACTGTACTAGTAAATCAGTAAACAAACTGCTGCGGCTCGCCCACTTCACAACCCTCCCCGACTTCGACAAGTCAATAAACCACACTAAACATCATCAGCATAACAGCATACCACCATACAAATATTCAAATGCGTTTTTTCACTGTGTTTTTACTTACTCTTGTCTTTGCTTCTCTGTCAACTCAAAGTGAATATGTTGAAACTCTGAACATGCTAAGTGACATCATCCTGTGCACAACATCTGTCCTCGACTTATTCATCCGTATGCGTCTTGTGCCGCCGTGCTGGGGAAAATACTGTGACCAGAAGCTGCCAAAGCTCCGTGCTCGCCGCAAATTAGACAACAGTCTTACTGTTTTGAGTTCTGTGCTCAATTATTCGTCCTTGGAAGACGCGCTTGCCATTTTACACCAGCCTCAGATCGAAACTGTGCTCGATTACCTGTCCTACGCGGACTCGAGTCGACTGTTGCGCTATACTGCTTATGACCGCATATTTATCTCCAATTTGAAGATCATAATGAATGAAAATGAGCCTAATATAGTTCTCTCTGCTGACCTGGTTGATACCACAAGCAAAACAACAAATCACAGTCTGTCGCCGCTCCTCGAAGAAGCTGTTCGTACCTTTTCTCACGCTCACCTCAAGCACAACTGCGCTGTATCTTATCAACAAGAAGAGTTTTTGCAAATTTTGATGAATAATATTAGTCAAGCAGATATTGATAAGCTGCAAGCTCTACATGATTCGCTTCTAGACGTCCGTGTGGAAGGTGAATCCCGCATTATAAGTCTACAAAACTCAGACGTGCTTCTGATTGACTTGCTATACCTTTCGCGCATACTGCTCTGGAGTAGCAGTTGCTACCGTACTTGAGACTCTTGCAAACATAATTTGTTCTGTTCATTCCACAATTCCCAGACCTTTTTCCGAGTCTATCTTGCTTTTCCCTCTGTTTACTGCTTACTGTTTCTGTTCTTGACGTTCTTGGTAGAGGGGTGTAACATCGGGTTAGGGTGCGGATGCGCGGAGTACAGGGCACGGTAGCCGACGGGAAGGGCATTGCGGGGCCCCACTTCCGGCGATGAGCAAGTTCATAAAACCCATTGTTGCCTGTAGTTTTCATAGAATTTTTATAATGTGATTCCAGTGAAGTTTCTCAGTGTTTCTTTGGCAATTTGCAATTAAAATCAGTGTATGCGATCATGAATGTCCGCTTGTACGTTAGACCGCTGGCAGTCCGCCGCGTCTTTTCCACCGCGCGCTCCGTAGCTTCAAAAGTCGTTACCCCCGCCGAAGCCGTCGTCGACATTCAACCAAACTCAACTTTATTGTGCGGAGGATTTGGTTTGTCTGGAGTCCCCGATACATTGATCGATGCCTTGAAAGAAAGATCCGAAGTCACGGGACTCACAGCTGTGTCGAATAATGCGGGTACCGCCTCATCGGGACTGTCTAAGTTACTTGAGTCCGGTCAGATCTCAAAAATGATTGCTTCCTACATTGGTGGAAATAGAACATTTGAAGCTCTTTACTTAACCGGTCAAATTGATTTGGAACTCACGCCTCAAGGAACACTTGCTGAGCGTTGTCGAGCTGGTGGTGCTGGAATTCCAGCTTTTTACACCCCGGCGGGTTATGGTACTTGGGTACAGACCGGTGAACTGCCATTACGATACGATGAGACCGGAAAATCTGTACTGAAATACACTTCTCCAAAGGAAGTTCGTGAGTTTAACGGAAAAGAGTACATCCTCGAGACAAGTATATTTGCCGATGTTGCATTCATCAAAGCATATAAAGCAGATACCTTAGGAAACTGCTATTTCCGCATGGCTGCACGCAACTTTAACAGTGCGTTTGGACGCGCAGCAAAATTTACAGTTGTTGAAGCAGAGAATATCGTTGAGCCTGGTGAGATTGATCCAAGCGATGTTCATTTACCTGGTATTTATGTTTCGAAAGTTGTTCAATCAACTGCCGACAAAAAGATTGAAATTCTTACATTACAAAAACCTGAGACTCAAGAATCAACAGAGTCTGCGCTTGAAACTGATCCAAACTCGGCTGCTGCTAGAAGAGAACGTATCGTGCGTCGTGCAGCAAAGGAATTTAAAGACGGCGACTACGCAAATCTTGGAATCGGTATGCCAACGCTTGCACCAGGTTTTATTGCTCCCGATATTCATGTTACTCTTCAGTCTGAGAACGGTATTCTTGGTCTTGGTCCATACCCAGCTCCTGGTTCTGAAGATCCTGATCTCATCAACGCCGGAAAAGAAACCGTTACCGTTCTTCCTGGCGCATCATTCTTTGGATCAGAAGAGTCATTTGGAATGATCAGATCTGGCAGAATTAGTATGACTATCCTTGGCGCAATGCAAGTTTCTCAATACGGAGATCTCGCCAACTGGGGTCTTCCAGGTCGTGTCAAGGGTATGGGAGGTGCCATGGATTTGGTCGCCAATCCCGAGAAAACAAGAGTTGTTGTTGTTATGGACTTGGTTGATAAGAAAGGCAGACCGAAGATTCTTAAGGAGTGTGCATTCCCGCTGACTGGTGTCAATTGCGTGAAGAGAATTATCACAGACCAAGCTGTTTTCGACGTTGATAAAGAGAAGGGACTCACGTTGATTGAGATTCAGGAAGGTCTTTCAGCTGAGGATATTCAGAAGCAAGTTGAAGCTCCATTCGCTGTTTCAGAGAACTTGACTACCATTCAAGTTTGATTGCATACGTTATTTTTTGACAGTAGAGTTGTTTTATATAGTCAGAATAGATCATTTGGCATCTGAGTACATAGTATGCTATCGTAAGGTTTAGTTGATTTGTATAAGAAAATCAAACGGGACTCCCTGAGCACTCGTTATACTCGTTGACTCTTCAAAAAGGTATATAACGAGCTTATCTATACTACTACACACATGGAATTTGACAATACTAAATATATTGAACGATAGCAGAAACAGAAACCAACATGAGATATAAAGAGGCATACAGCAATAAAAATTATAAAAACCACTTTCAGCAACAGTAAAAAACCGAGCCCAACACATAACAATAGAATAATAAACTCAACTTGCTACGTGAACAGAATATTCACGTCTATCCGTAGAAAAGAATTTGACAACAGCAACCAAAACTAACAGACCAACACAAGCAGTGAGTGGTGAGCACAAGCACAGACTAAATCAAACCCCACACAGTACAAAACACATAACCAGAAGCCTCCTCTTCAGCATTAGAACACCCTAGATCCTCACCCCGACTCATCAACCAATTATCAATCTATAGATATACTGCATAATACACAACAGAAGCATGCCAGCATGCAACCATCGCGCAACAGAATCGAAGAAAATTCAAAGAAAACACAAAAAACGTCAACTACAAATGTAGCCAACAAAAGACCCAAATCCGGCAAAATACCGGACAGAGCAACACAGGCCAGTTCTTCGGCATAGTTAGGATGCCTGCAAAGGTATACATAATTGAAAAAGGGTATAAAAACATAACAAAGCCAGACAATAAAAACGAAGAGCAAGACTGATAACCTTAGACAGACCAGATAGAAACACAACATGCAAAGCACTTTTAATTCGACTTATCAGTCACATAACTTGCACAGTACAGGGAAATATGAAGTTGCAAGCTATATCAATAGTCTGTTAGTGTATACAGTATGAGATTTAGCTACTAACCACATTGTGTAGCCTGAAGCACTAGAAATAGTCGCAAAACCTCTTCTGCAGACGTTCGTTTCGAAGGAACTATAACAAGTATTTAAATCCGCGAAAAATCTCCATACTGAGCTATAAAATGACACTATTGCCAAGTGTAAAGCAATCGTCTCCGGTTTGAATATGTTGTAAACCCATTCTGACCAATAAAATATATACCACGATAACAACAAACTGAAAGTCTCTCAGCACCGTGTGTGCTTTAATGACAAAAGAGAAGAAACAGTATCAACCAACAATCACATCTATTCAGCCACATGTCTAAGTCCAAACATCTGCTTTGATTTTCGGTAATAACTCGGTTGCCTACGGTGGGGAGCATAGGCACCGGATACGCGACCGGCCCGAAAACGCAGAGGAATGTTCACTGAATAATGGCATGTTGAAACAGAAATCCAAAACAAACTTGAAATCCAAACAACTCATCCGTTTCCATCAGAATAGCGCGATCTCGGGAATAAAAAAACTTCCATCCATGATGCTACACAGATGACTCACTGAAACGGACAGACTCTCCTTTTCAATCTAACAGCTCCTCTTTTCTTCGTCTTACTCAATGATCCGCGACGGGGAAAAATGAACATCGGATACGGGGTCGGACTAACTGCGTTGAGGAATAGATGAAAAAAAATTAAAGCGGACCATCATGGTGAAGAAAGAGAAGAAGAGTTCTTGGGGAAGTGGGGAACCAGAACTGCACGTGTTTGATTAGCGTAATTTCCAAAATCCACATTTCGTTTTCTACGGACTTCAGCCTTCAGGAGTTAGACCTCACTCGGTTTCAACTGCATCTATGGCCTTTCAATTCTGGGTTTTACTGTATCTTTCATATTTGAATGGTTACTGTCAATGGATGATTATGAGAATATGAATGAGAGCAAAGGTACCGATACTGTTGTACTAATAGTGCCTTCCAAGCTCCAGTTAGTTTATCAACGCAGCATTCATCGTTACGCCTATGCAACGCTGATGTTAGAGCTGTAAAGATTATACATACTAGATATCTGTTAGGTTGAACTTTTTTATATGACTGTCAAAGCTTCCGTTTTCGGATTTGCCTGAAATATACTTTTCATTTATGTGGTGCGTTGTAACTCTCGAACCTAGTGAAAATATTGATTCTACCGGACTTTTTATAACTATTTGCAATAGGCTCGTGTCTGCTGAAAATTAATTTTTTAAATCCTTCTAGTAACTCATTTTTTCTCTGAGCTATGACGTATTTTATTAATGTACGCGAGGTATTAAATCCGCACAACAACGTTTCCAGAAAATTGCTATTTCGTTTAACACGTCAGTTATATACTTAGTTATTGAACAGGTAAAGACTTGAAATATATTGAAAGAATATAACCGGTGAATTCAGCTTGCATTTGCATTTGCGTTCGTCGTTTCTTTATGAATACTTTGTCAATCTCTCTACATATATTTACGATAAAATATTTTGGGGAAAGAACAGATTCCTTAACAGATTAAGCGAATAAAATTATTCAATACAGAGAATAACGATAGAATGATACCAACTTGCTACGTGAATGCGACATTCCACGTCTATCTGTGAAAGAAGACTTAACAACAACGACCAGAATTTACAGACTAACGCAAGCACAAGCAAGCACAGACTAAACTGAACTCCACACAATGCTAGTCATCAATCTAGGAATATACTAGCATCAGTTGCATAATACACAACAGAAGCATACCAGCATGCAACCATCGCATAACAGAATTGAAAGAAAAGGCAAAGAAAACACAGAAAATGCCAATCACAAAAGTAGCCGACAGGGAACTCAAATCCGGCAAATGCCGGACAGAGCATCACAGGACAGTTGCTCAACATAGTGAAGATGCCTGCGGAGAGTGCAGAACAAAAAAAAACATCGAAACAAACAAGTCAAAAAAAGTACAGAAAGAGCAAGATTGATGACCTTCGACAAGAGAGAGAAAAACCCAAAATGCACACACTTACAAGTCGACTTACCAATCATATAAGTTGCAAAGCACAGTGAATAATAAAGTAGCATAAGCTATATCAAAAGTCAATAAGTGTATACAGCCGAAGAAATATCTACTAACCACATTGCGCAGCATGAAGCGCTAGAATATGTTGCTGAACTTTCTCTGGAGACGTTTGTTTTGAAGGTACTCTGATTAATATATAGATTCGCGAAAAAGCTCTACCCCGAGCTATAGAAAGACGCTGCTGTCAAGTGTAAACCAGTCGTCGCCGGTTTGAACATGCTGTAAACCCATCATACCCAAGAAAATTATATACTACGATAATAACAAATCAAAAGTCTCTCAGCACCGCCGCAAAATAACAACAACCACAACTTCAACTCCTTCCGTACGTCTGAGTCTATACACCTGCTTTGATTTTCCGCAATAACTCGGCTGCCTACGGTGGGGAACATAGGCACCGGAAACGCGACTTGTTCGAAAACGCGAGGGGATGTTCACCGAATAGTCGCATATTGAAAGAAAAACTCAAGACAGAATGAAAACCCAAACAACTCGTCAATTTCTATCAGATTAGCCCGATTTTTGGAGGGAAATCTTCATGATGACATAAAGGTGGGTAAACGAACCGGGACGACTCTCATTTTCGATCCAACAACATCTCCTCTTTTCTTCGTATTACTCGATAATCCACGGCGGGGAAACGTGCATACGCGATCAGATTAACTCGATTTCCGGGAAAAAAATCTTCATGATGGCACACAGATGTAAACGACTTCGTCTTACTCAATAGTCCACAGTGGGCAAACGTGAACATCGGACGCGGGTTCTGGCTTAACCCACGGGAAAGGAAAGGTGGAGCAAATTGAAGGCTCGAATGACTGATTTGATCTCATCAGACTATATCAATCTTGAGAGAACATACTTTCATAACGCTGAAAATTTTAGCCACTATACATAGAGAGTCGACTATAAACTTTCATGACACGCCAGCAGCTATCGATGTTGCAGTAATCAATGAAATAGCTCAATCGGTAAAAATGAGCTCCAGCAGACCAACTGCTTCAGACAACGTGGGGGAATAGTCGTAGATAGGGTTTGCTCGCTCGCTTTCCGTGACAAATGGCGTAAATAAAAGTTGCTGTAGTTTGTGAATGCATGATAGTGCCGTAGATACCATATAATATTTATAAGAAACAAACTGCCGAGCTGCAGGAGCTTCCACAAATGATTTCGAAAGGGACTGAATTCTCCCATCCTAGGGAAGAAAACAAGTAACAGCCATCCCAATACGTGAGAACCAATATAGAATCTCTGACCACTAAACGGCTGATTCAAAGCCTTGTCATGACAATTATTTTGCGTTCGTCGCTTTGCTGATCTAGCAGAAGAAACCTTCAAACTTGCTGACCGTGCAATTCCTTTTGCGTGAGCAAAGCATTATGATTTTGCAATACAATAGTTAAAGTAATTGAACAATAAAATGAAAATAAAGGAGAAATTGTAATACGTGCTACAAAATAAAAGCGAACCGTGATGGGGAAAAAAGAGAAAGGGACTAGAGATTCTGGGGTAATGGGAGATAAGAAACAGACTGGCACGTGCTCGCTTAATTCCGATACCGATATAACTCCTGAAACTTAAAGCTCACTTTATTTTGAATGCAAAACACTTCGGTAGTTTCAACGTCGTCTTACGCACGCCCATGAATCTGCTTCCTTCTTAATTATTGGACATGAACTGTGATGGTTATTTGAAAACTAGTGTTATAAAGTAAAAATGCAAACCAATTAGTTAATGTATGAGTTTTTTAACATGGGTCAAATCATTTCTAAGTCACCTCTTCCAATGCTCGTCATCTACACTCAATTAAAGTGATACTTGCTACATTTTGTGAAGGTGCACTTCAAAAAAGAAGTGAACAGACACCCACACATGTGCTTAACAAAGTATTTGAAAGGCGACTAAGTCAATGATACGCTTGGTTTGGTCTGTCATTAAAAAATTGCGTTCATAACAGTTTAAACGGTATATTGAAGTATGCTCGAAGTAGCGCAGGGAGCAACGGAGTAGAGTACCTCTGAAGTTTAGTAAGGCTGGCTGACGACATACTACGTCTGTAAGCACAGCTAGCTAACTTAAGAAAATACCAAATTGCACAATTCATCAGTAAAGACTCAGCCGGTTTCTGTAGTGAAGTCTGCTGCTCTGCTTCGATAATTTTGGAGATTGACGTTTGGAACCTTTACAAGGCGGTGCGGCATCAGCCTCTATGGCGTAAGGCGTTGCACGTGACGTTAGCGATGACAGCAGATGGCCAAGCGGCTGGGCGGCGAGCGGCGGACAAAAAGTCGCAAAGGGAGCCCTGGGACGGAGAAAGGCTCTTCTAGTTGTACTTTACGACTGTTTTTTTCTTGTTTTATATCGATTTCTCTGTACAAAAATGGTGTGTATTTTTTCAATTTGATGTGATCCACGTGACGATGGTTTGAATCGGCGGAATGGCTGCCGTGGGTTCCGTAGTCACTCGAAACGCGCGTACTAACTCCTTTTTTGATGATTCTAGTCCGACCAACTTACCGAAGAACAAATCAACGAGTTCAAGGAGGCTTTTGCTCTTTTTGACAAGAACGGTGATGGTGAGTGTTTATATTAGTGCTGATTGTTGCATTGTCTAGATCGCGTTGTCGCATTGTCGCGTTGTGTGGGTGCACACGCGTACACGCGTCGTCGATTTTTAATTTTAATATTTACTGACTTTTATTTCTCATTTAATAGGACAAATCACTACTGTTGAACTTGGAACCGTCATGCGCAGTCTTGGTCAGAACCCATCTGAGGCTGAACTAGCCGACATGATTAACGAGGTCGACGTTGACAACAGCGGTACCATTGACTTTCCCGGTGGGTAGTCCATCTGTTATTTTCTCAAACATAATGAGTTACTAATAATTGAAGAATTTCTTACTATGATGGCACGTAAAATGAAAGACACCGACTCTGAGGAAGAGATCAGAGAGGCTTTCCGTGTCTTTGACCGTGATGGAAACGACTACATTTCTGCCGACGAACTGCGGCGAGTTATGACTTCCATCGGTGAGCGTCTAACCGACGAGGAAGTCGACCAAATGATCAAGGAGGCCGACATCAGTAAGTGATGACCTTCGTCTCGTATTTTCTACTTATACTGATTGAATTAGACGGTGACGGCAGAATCGACTACAACGAGTTCGTCAAGCTCATGCTCAGATAGTTTATTTTTAGTTTCTTGTTCATATAACCTATCAGTCCTTTTGTAGTTATGTGTCTTGTATTTTCATAGCGTTCAATTTGAATATCTATCTCTTTCCTCCGTTATTTGTGCTTGTTGTTGCTGCTGCTCTTCAGCGGCATCCTTCTCTGCCTGTTCCTTTTTAAACTTCTCGATGTCCTCTCTCGTAAGCCCGAGTTCTTTCAACTCTTCATCTGTCACTGTATCCAGATCAATAACTACCTCTTCCTCCACCATTTCTTCATCCCCTTTTTTCTTCTGCTCCTCCAGTAAATACACCGACCGCTGCTTGATATGACTATACGTTTGCTCTACGTCCTGTAAAAATGCCTTCAATGACGGGTGATTAGGTGTCATGATCTTGCGAAAAAACAACGAAACACCATCTCGTCCTAATCGGGCACAATACTGTAACAACAGCGCATTATGCACATATCTTTTAGCAGCCACGTGCTTCTTGTCCATCTCTTTACCAAAAGCCTCATACAGGATTCCATCAGCCTCTTCCTCTGATACAATACTAGGATGTTGCCCAATAAACTCAAGACACTTGCTGTAATCTCCCATTTTGATTCCAGCAAATTGCTCAGCAAGTGGTGATATTTTGTAATCCTCATCTTCGTCTTTTGATCCTGAATCATCACCTTCATCATCTGCATCATCCCCGTCATCTTCTTCAATCAGTTTTTCCTTGCCCTTGGAGCTCACTTCAGACGAAGCGGTTTTTGGATTCAAAATCTCAATCTTCTGAAGCTCTGGCTTCTGTTTCTTTGTCGTAGTCGCTGGTACAGGTTCTGTTTTCTTCTTTGAGACTTTCGTACTATCAAATCCAATCTTTAAATCATCAGACGTGATATGCTTTGCCTCCTCATTTTGCAGCTCTGTTAACTTCTTCACACAGTCAGCTTGCATTTGCTTTAATTTCGTGAGATGCTCTTCGAACTTTGCTGTCATCGTCTTGATCGGATCTTCTCCGGTAGTCTTCTTACTTTCCTCGACAACCTGTCCAATTAATGACTGCATCATGACACCATATGTAGGACCTGCCGGGGGCTTTTCCTCCTTATCATCATCGAGACCTGCTTCTTTGAACAATGCCTCTACAGCACTCGAGCTATTTCCATCAATGCTCTTCAAAGAAGAGATCAATTTAGTCAACCGTTCTAGTAAGTGACTGTTCATTGTATTTTCTGCTTTTAGCGTCTCGATCTCATGGCGTCTTTGTGTTCGCTTTTGATGAATATCTTGTTGTTTCCATCTAATGAATGATTTTTTGTCTACATTAGGATGAACTGTAGCATTATTAGCAAATATGCCTGATCTGCGCAGATTGTTGTACTGACCCTCAATATCAGAGTCGTCTGATAACTCCAAATGATCCCACTTTGAATAATCAACTACCATTTTGCTTGATTTCTACCAATTGACGGTCAAAGGACGAAAGCCACTTGCTTTTGATCTCAAATTCCAAGCCTCAGATGGCCAGTCTTCCAGAAGGCACGTGCAATTTCTCCGCGCATTAAAATCCAAATTTAGATTCGAACCCTCAACTACAAAAGCGCTCATGGATAAAGTTTATAGAGCAGTAAACGTGTGCGGCAGTTATGCAGCGGCTCAAAATGACGTTCAGGTTGTGCGGCCAAGGGTTGTATGTTGCTGCATTAGGCAATTAAGAGGATTATATACTGTCAATTTACGAAAAATACACTATTTACTTTTACTATACATTGAGACAATCAAAGGTCTGCTAAGGCTCAAGTCGCAGAATGTTCCGCGACCGTACCGGTCTATACTTTTCCTACCGGCAGTCCTACGTTCGACATCCAGCTTCTGGATCATACCCATACTCAACCTCTACGACCAACAACAGACTACTAAGCAGTACTGCACTCGACGATGCACGAAATCCACTGCTTGACGTAGCAGCCGGTGAAAATGGCTTGGGTGACAATGACACTACGATAGAGATGGACGTGCTGCCGCCATCGTGGACAGATGTCGATGATGAAGTTAATCAGATTCTTGATATGATCAAAGAGAAAAGTTTAAAGTTGGACAAGTTACATCAAGATCATGTCTTACCGGGATTCGATGATCGGTCTCAGCAAGAAGCTGTTATTGAGAGTTTAACTAGGGAAATTACACATGTACGTCTTCTTAACTTTCAAATTCACACGATACTAATACACATTGGCAGCACTTTCACGAATGTCAAGATCGGATAAAGCAATTAGGAATGCTAGTACACCAAGCAGATTTATCACAGGCACAAATAGACATGTGCAAAAACATGCAAATATCTCTCGCGACAAAAGTTCAAGAATCATCCACTCAATTCCGCAAAAAACAATCTGCGTACCTCAAAAAGCTTCGTGGAAATAGAGAAGCAAGTCTTCCAACATCATCTACATCATACACACCTTACGTTGACGACGATCTTGACGTGGGTTATTCACAGTCACAAATACAACAATCTGCTCAATTAGCACAAAATTCTGACGACACAATGATTCGACAACGAGAAGCTGAAATTACTCAAATTGCCGAAGGAATTCTTGAACTGGCTACAATTTTTCGAGAATTGCAAACAATGGTTATTGATCAGGGAACAGTGCTTGACCGAATTGATTATAATATTGAAATGGTCAAAGAACATGTTAAATCTGCTGATGTGGATTTACGGCAAGCTGCTCATTATCAAAAACGAACTCAAAAATGCAAAATTATTCTTTTCCTGTTACTGGCTGTCCTATTCTTTGCAGTACTTGCCAGCATCAAATTACAACACAGATCATCATCATCGTCGCCTCCCCCTCCTACTACTCCTGCGCCTCCTCAACCGTCAATAAACCATTTCATCAAATTTTAATGACCAATTATAGATTAAATGACTAGTATTTAATTGTACATTTACTTTTTGCATAATGAATAATTTACAGCAAACGATCATAAAACCAGGACTAAAACAAAAAAACTCCGTGCTTGATCACTTATTCTTGTGAACTGTATTTACTCAAAACTTGCTTGATGACATCTTGATACTCCTCCTGATCTGCTCTCACGCCAATTTCTTTTAATAACCCGTTGATCATTGCAAAAACGTATCTCTCTTCCTTCCATGCTACCATATTATCGTCTCTTACACTTCTATACACTGCTGCGCCCATCGCGCGAATTAAATCAGGTACCAGTCTTGTGAACCCTGGTGTATCAAGTTTTTTGCTTGTTCGCGCAACGCTAAATGCTTCTTCTGTAGTTTTCACAAGCTTATTTTTCACAATAAAATTAAACCGGTTCGGCAGTGATCGCTTTGTTAGTATATAGGGTCTGAAAAACCCAACTTTTTTGGAATTTCGAAATCCCAACGCCCCCTCTTTTGTAAATTGCGGATGCGTTATATCCATTCTTTCAAGTAAAAACAGTACATTCTCTGGAAGTGGTGCAAGTCCATGAATTCTGGCATTGAGGATTAATGTCAACGCAGTGTCGTAGTCCTCAAGGTTGATCGATGCTAGTATGTATGGCTCTACTAAGCTTTCTGGGATTCCATTCAAACCTTGTATGACTTTAAAACTTTCCATCACTAAACTATGTTAGTTCTGCTTGATTTTTGGAAACATCTAACGTACCATCATGTAATAGTTCCTGAAGTGCTGCTTCACATTCATACGCCGGTCGTAATTCTTTTGTTTCTGTGCTATACAGATCGCAAATTCGAGAAAGTAATAACTCAATGGCAATCATATTCAATTGTCCATTTTTCTTTACAAAGAGCTCTTCTATTAATTGATTAATGATTGTTATCTCGGAGGTAGTCGAATTTTTGGTGATCATGTTTTTGAATATGCTCTGTAGAGCTAAGAGTTGTGTAGTTTGATTTGCTGTTATATAATTTTGCTGCCACCAGCTTATTATATTATCCGGCATTTGTTCGCATATTTGTTTTATGGTCTACTTCAATTAGCTTTGTACGTGTACTTCCCTGTGTAACGAACCTTTTCTTTTTCCTCTGATAATGAGGCACTCTGTAGACTCTTAAACCCCCTACTATGTGATTTTAACAAAGACAACGACTCCTGTACAATATCTTTGTCTTCTGCTGACTTCAACCCCAATACCACATTTCCAACATAATTACCGCGTAGTCGAGATCGATGAATAATTTCGGCTTTGTCATGTACTGGTGCCAGTAAGCCAATTAACTCCGCAAGTTGATCAGGCACATAATATGGATGTGGTCTATAGAAAATCTCAGGGCAATCATTCAGTGTGAAATCCAAACTGATAATATAGTCCGCTAATTCATCATTTCGTTCCGGTGCACCTTTGTCCATAATGTCAGTCATTCTTCTGCAGTCAATGCAATTACCAGGTATCATACGAGCTTCAAACCAATTCACTTCATCTGTACTTTGCCGTAATAATGAAGGGTACGCTGAAGCATGAAGAAATCGTGCCCGCTCTCTAGTGGCAGCTTCCGCGTCAAGCTTCCTACTTAACTCCTCCGGCGACAATCCAGTCTCTTCGTTACTATCTTGTATCGAAGCAGACACAGATCTAATTGCGCCTTGTCGTAGTACTGAACGAGACGAGCGAAGAAGCGCCCTCCGCGCTGCAACACGGATCATTATACAATTTGCTGTGGTATTCGGATTAACTATCTTGTAAATGCGGTTTATTTTTTATTAAAGTTTGAAGGTTTTGTTGTAATTAAGGGAACCGTGTTGTGCGGCTTAGATGGGGAAACGAATCCGCCTGAACTGTTCAATTGAACCCAACTTCGCATTCTGGTGCTTCAGGCTCCGCAATGTGGTCAGTTGATGAATGTCTGACAGTAACCACTTATTGAATCTTGATATATATTGTGCAATTTCTATACTAGTTGTGCTTTGCAATTGATGTGATTGGTAAGTCGCCTTGTAGGTGTTTCGCATTTCAAGTTTCTCTTTGGCCTGCCTCTGGTTATCAATCTTCCTTTATGTATCGGTGTTTCATTCGTTTTGATATTGATTTTTTTCATTCTTTTCTTATTCTGTACATCTCATTGTATTGGGCAACTGTTCTGTTTACTTTGTTCGGCATTTTGCTGGATTTGAGTCCAACTTCTGATTGCTGGATGCCTGTTTATATTTGATGTTAGTTTTGTTTCTGTTGTTATTCAATATACTTAGTATTTGTGATCTGTTTACGGATGGTAATATAGACTAGATCCAGTTATGCTTCGATAGATACATTATTTAATTCATGAATGATACAGAATGATCTGAGTTAGATCTCGGTTTTAATTACCACACCAATAGTTCTCAGCAACAGATATATCATATATCTGAATATTTCGCGTTTCTGCTCCATACCTATTGAAGTCGACATAATCTCTTCCACCAAAAATTTGCTAGCGGCTACTCGTCATACCAGTCAGCTATTCTTGAGTCCATCGTTTATTCGAAACATGGAAACAATTGCTTCCCCATAGAAATACTTTCCTCGCAAACCTTCTTGTCTGTCTCTCACGCAACTGCGTTTTACTTGTCGTCGCAGTCTGAAACTATGCTTTTGATTGATGTTAGACGCTCTGAGCACTTTAGTTGGGATAAAGATACAGCGTATGGTGCTCGTCAACACTTTTGTTTTGCTTTCTTTTCTAAATTGCCATGAACACGGATAATAATGCAAACACTATTTTGATGTCGCTGGGGTGAACTTGACGGGAGAAGTTTGGAAATCGAAATTCCTGCTGTATACTACAAAATACAAATCTATATGGAGTTCTGTACATATGCCTTGTATCAGCAGGCTTGTATCTTGCTCAACAGCTACTACGGATATAGACATCACTACTTGTAGCTTGCCCGAATAATCCTTATGTACTTGATGAAAAATTTCTAAGATATAGTCTGCGAAATTGACAATGGATGCATAAATAAACAGCAAATGCACAGCCAAGCTGAAATACTCGTTTATATCTCTTTAATAAAGTCTAATTCTTCACTTATCTAGTCAGTAAATACATAATTAACGTGTAAGACTAAATAGCAAAGTTCTGGATACGTCCATAAATGTTTGTTTCGAGGAATCAAAATCTCTCTGTACTCAAAACACATCTTAGCTTCGAAAAAAGTCATATAGAAAGTCATAAAGAGCATTTAAAGTATTACTGCTCATTGATCACTAGCTTATTGCGGAAAGTTATCTACACTTTATTAAACTACCATTTTCGCTAGGATTGAGGCGACGGAGCGGCGAGCGCAACAAATAATTCATTTTTAAACAACCCCAAATGATCAATCGCCTCCAAGCATAATAGTCAACAAAAGCCTAATCCTTAATTTAACTGAGGTATAAATATTTAGAAGCTTTAAAGCTCTGAAATTGGTTTTGCATGCGTGAAACGACAATGAAGGCTGCATCGATAGATTGACTGGTCAAGTGAAGTTTGCAAGGTCACACTAACGGTGTCTCTGAATTCAACTCTCATGACCACTAATTAACAGTGACCAGTCAAATGTAGCTTAAATAGTAAAATCTGAATACAAAATGCAATGAATGAGGTCGGTAAGAGGTCAAAATCAGGTAGGCTGACCTCCGTACATCTGATAAGAAGCTGAATATCGGATTCTCGGTATTTTCGGATTTAAGTTAAGCGAACACGTGCAGTCAGTTTCTTAATTCCGCCTTGCGCTCCTGAATCCCAGTCCATTTCTCTTCTTTCCCCATCACGGTCCGCTTTTATTTTGCCGCACGTATTGCGTTTTCTTATATTCTTTTATTTTTTTATTGTTTTTATTTTTTATTTTATTTACTGCAAAGTCACAATGCTTTGCTCCACGAAAAGTAAACTGCTAGGTTGGCAGGTTTGAAGGTTTATTCAGTTCCATACTAGCGGCCAATTTGGAGCTGCTGCTCCTGCTAGAACAGCAATAACGAATGCAAAATAATCGATATGACAGGACTTTGGATTAGTCATTTGATGACCGGAGATTTTATATTGGTCTTTACGTTTTGAAATGGCTGTGTCTTTCTTTCTTCCCCCGGTTAGGAGGATTCAGTCTGTTTCGAAATGGTCTGTCGGGGCTCCCCCACCTCGGCAGTTTGGATCTTATGAATCTCATTTGGTATTCAGAGCATTTTCATCAATTACAATTCACAGTACCTTTTATACACGCTATTTATCACGGCAAGCGAACGAGCAAACACTGTCTACGACGATGCCCCCACGTCGTTCGAAGCAGTTGGTCTGCTAGAGCTCTTCTTTATCGAATGAGCTGTTTTATCGCTTATCGCTTAGCGCAGCATCGATGGCTGCTGGCGTGCTATGAAAGTCGACTCTTATTACATAGTGGCTTATTTGTTCAGCGTCATGAAGGTCTGTTTTCCCAGGATCGATATAGTCTGACGAGATATGATGAGTCATTCGAGTCTACAATTTCCTTCACTTATTCTTCACCGTGGAAAGCCAGCCCGCGTCCGATATTCACGTTTCCCCACCGTGGATAGTCGAGTAAGACGAAGAGAAGAGGAAGATTTGTTGGATTGAAAGAGAGAGTCTGTCCGTTTTATTTTTACTCAACGGTCTAGTTATACCATCATGAAGATTTTCCCCCTGAAATCGAGCTACTTTGATGGAAACGGTTGAGTTGTTTGAGTGTTTATTCTGTCTTGTGTTTTTCCTCAATATGCGACTGTTTGATGAACGTCCCCCCGCATTTTCGAACAAGTCGCGTTTCCGGTGCTTATGTTCCCCACCATAGGCTGCCGAGTTATTGTGGAAAACCAAAAGCAGGTGTATAGACTTAGACATACGGAAAGAGCTGAATTTGTGGTTATTATTGTTTTGCGTTTTGCTTTGCTATTACAGCACATACGGTGCTGAGAGATTCTCGATTTGCGTTTTTCGTGGTATATAATTTTCTTGGATATAGTAAGTTTACAGCATATTACAACCGGTGACGACTGGTTTACACTTGGCAACAATGTCTTTCTGCGGATTTATATTCTTATTGGAGCATCATCGAAACGAACGTCTACAGAGGAGTTTTAGCAACATATTCTAGCGCTTCAGGCTGCGCATTGTGGTTAGTAGACATTATTTAGTGCCTATATGTTAACTGACTTTTGATATAGCTTGTTCAACTTTATAATTCCCTGTGCTTTGCAGGTTATGTGACTGGTCAGTCGACTTGTAGGTGTTTTGCATTTTGGGTTTCTCTCCAGCTTATCGAAGGTTATCATTCTTGCTCTTCTCTGTACTTTATTTGTTTTGTTTGTTTCTATATTGTTTTTCTTTGTTTCTGTACATTTCCGCAGGCATCTTCACTATGTTGAGGAACTGTATTGTGTTGCTCTGTCCGGCATTTTGCCGGATTTGGGTCCTTTGTCGGCTACATTTGTGGTTGACGGTTTTTGTCTTTTCTTTGTTTTTTTTTCTTCGATTCTGTTGCGCGATGGTTGCATGCTGGCATGCTTCTGTGGTGTTTTATGCATTTTTGCTAGTATTATTACAGATTGATAACGGTTGATGAGTTGGGGTGGAAATCTGGGGCGTCAAAATGCTGAAGGGGAGGCTTTTAGTTGTGTGATATGTATCGTGTGGGGTTAAATTAAGTCTGTGCTTGTGCTTGTGTTTGTCTGTTAGTTCTGGTTGCTGTTGTCGAATTTCTTCTACGGATAGACGTGAATGTCGTATTCACGTATAGAGTCGGGCTTATTTTTCTATTGTTTTTTTTTGTTGAGTTTTTTGTTCGTGGTTGCTGGAAGTGGTTTCTATATTTTAATTGATGTATGCCTGTTTATATCTGGTACTGGTTTTCTTTTTGTTATTGTTCAATATATACTTAGTAATGTTAAACTTTTGCACGTCGTAATTCTGTCGTACCCTTGATAGTTTCTTCTATCGTATGAGGTGACTTGGATCTTAATATTCGTTGCACGCCAGTAATCCTTTCTATTGTACGAGGTGACTCGGATCTCAATATTCGTTGCACGCCAGTGATCCTTCTCACTTCGGGTATCTAAATGTTGTACATTTTGATGCATTGCTGTCGTGTGTTCATCAAATAACTAATAAACGGTCTCTAGAATGCTTACAACTATTATAGAAGCTATACAGCTATTAGAGAGTCAGAATTAAAAAATCTCAAAAAATTCATGTGACATAAGATTGCTTGTAAGTGGCTATATCATGAGTATGAAAATGCCGCGCATAGTTTATTCACAATCTCGACCTGCACACGTATCTAATTTCTCAGGTCTAAATTATCTTTACTAATACGGAAAGCTGTCTTATCCGAAAAGTATATGTTGACATTGACGGAAAAATGCAAGTATCGTATATGGGCCTAAGACAGATCTAGATTTACAAATTTCAGTCAATCGAAAGCAAATAATTGTAATTTTGTGCACCGCAAAAAGTGTTTCTGAACACAATTTTTAGAAATCATTCGCAACTTTTCAACGGTGATCGCTTCGCTTTTGCCATGATTCTTTTGCCCCACCCAATCCCCAGCCTATTCAGCATTTTTGTTTTCTTGAAAAATCATAATATACAAAAAACACAGATAACATTACAATTCGTCATTATAATCTCTGATCAATAGCGCTGCATAACTTTAAAAAAACGTTGCTTGGCAGAAAAGATTAATTTACTGCTTGGAAACTATATACAGTACTGTAGATGGTCGATGAGGTCACAGTGCACTATGGCATTTCTTAGCGTTCTCGACGCTGAAGGCATTGCTTCGTCAACATCGCTATTTGCTGCATTCTACCCATCACAGTAAATCCAAAAATACAGGATCTCGTATCAAAGCCACGACTTTTTTAGCAGTGTTTTCATCTTATCTGAGCAGACCTCTTGTTGCTCTGAAACTTCAGAAACTCAGGCACATGAATGCAGCAACGCCGCATCATCTCGCAGCTCATCTTCTGTATTATTAGTTTAAAGTTCAACGGGTGCTAGGGCTTTCGGTAATTCTGGGCGCACAATTCATGTGCCAGCAAGGACTTCGTACTAGACCTGGCCATGAGTTCCACCCCGCGTTTGCTGGATCAATGGGCACATATTTTGTCATACTCAAAATTCACTACCCAATGCTGGAATTGCAGTTTTCATAAACCTCACTTCGACTTCGACAGTATTTTTATGCTTGAAGAAGACTTCCACTAGTCGCGACTAAGCTCATCGCTAGAGTCTAGACTGAAGCTGTAACAATACTACTGCAGCTTGGCGATGCGCGATTTGCTCTATAACGAGTGCTTTACAGACTCTTTTCAATGTCCAGAGCGGAATAGCTCTTGGTTGTCCTCTCTTGGCATAGCCTTATACTTGATCGTACATCTTATCTGATGCTTTTATGGCCTTATCTGATTTTATCTCTCTGAATCTATATATTCTCAGTTTTATTCCCGCCTTGTTGATCTTTTCTTCTGTTTTTCTCTGTAGCTGTATTGCTTGTATCTGTCTTTCTTCAACATCACCATGCGTTTCTCCTTTGCTCTCTCTTCAATCGCCATCTTGGCCTCCGCTCTCGCTGTCAACGCTGCCTCCAGCGACGACGCTTGCTCCAAGGGTTGCGCAACCTACCTTGAGGAAGCTAACGCCTGCACTTCTTCAGCGACTTTCGATGCCGCTACTGACTCCTTCGTTCCTGCATCTTTCTCTTGCATGTGCGAATTCGAAGCTCAGGCTGATTCTTGCATGCAATGCACTACTCTTGAGACCTACTACAAGGCTTCTGAGGCATACACCACCATTTGCCGTAACTGGCGTGGAAATGGCGACGAGCCTGCTATGGATGCTCTCAAGGATTCTAAGCTCTGGTCTACCGACTCTCTTTCCGAGATCGCTGGCGTGATTGCTGGTAACACTACTAGCGACACTATCAATGCTGCTTCCGCCTCCGCTTCTGAGACTTACGCCGCTACTAGCACCGCTGCCTCTGCTGGTTCCACTACCGAGTATTCTCTTGCCGCTGCTGCTCTTGCTGGTGTGCTCGCTTTGTTGAAGGCTTTTTAAAGTAATATAAGTACTGCATTGTACTAGATTGTTTTGGTTGTTAGATTATTGAATTGATTTAATTTGGAGTTAAACCGTTCAATATGACACTATTTTTTTAAAACCCATATTTCTATTCCCATTATTGAACGCAAATATAACATTTATAATACAAAAAATACTATTCATTATTCGTACAATATAATACACCCTGAACAAAAAACCAATTTATAAACTTTCCACCTATTCATCATCGTCTTCATCATCCGGGAGCCTTAACCGTAACCACTCCATCAATGCATCAGTTCCCTTTTCGACTACTTGTAATCTTGGCGTTCGAAACGTGTTTCCTAAAACCTTGAGCTCAACCAAGCTTTTGATTTTTCCCAACTGAGGCGGTAGATATGAAATCGAGTTATTTGAAATGTCAAGTTTTTCCAACCCTTCAAATGATTCTGCCCATATTTTCGTGAGCTTGTTTTCATGGAGATTTAATTCTTCCAGAGTGGGAAACGATCGCACAACGGATTTTGGAAACTCCTCAATCCTGTTAAACGATAAATCCAATTTGAGTAACCTCGGTAGCTGAAAATTGGCAGCAAACATAAATAACGCGCTGATTGAGTTGTTAGACAGCTTCAGCTCGGACACCATTTCCAGTGATAGAGGATTATTAAATGCCTCGTCGCCAAGATTGTTGAATGATAAATCTAGAACTTGTAGAGCGTCCGCAAACGCAAACTGCGCTATACTCTCTGGAATCTGCGTAAATCTATTCCGACTCAGATTCAACTCTCTGACTGCGTCACTTCTGTAGCGATAAACATTTCCAGGCATGTAATGTTCTACTACATCGTCTGGAATCTCGAGATAATCTCTGCCAGAAAGATCAACAGTCATTTTTGATTTCTCTTTTGAGCGAACTGCTCGTTTTTGAATCATCAACTCCATAAGTTCTTCGCTGTCATCAAGTTCCTCTTCTTCCTCTGCCCTTTTTGCCGCTTCTCGTTCTTTCTGTAATCGTGCGCGTAATCGAAACTTGATATCTTTTGTACTTTGATATTCAAGTGACTTCTCTGTAAATTTGTTACCTTCCCATTTCAGATTCTCTAAATTGTCGAGTAAACACAAACTTGGATCAAGTTTAGTCAAGTGATTATGGGAGATGTCTAATGTTTGCAAATTTGTCAATCCACTCATACCCTCAGGCATTTCCGGTATTGTATTTCGCCCGAGAATTAAATGCGTTAAGCTAGGCGTACATAACAGAAGCATTCCCAATGTTCCAATTCTATTCGCAAATAAATCCAAGATCTCTAAAGCAGGCAGAATTATCGCAAAATCTGAAACTATGCTGATCTGATTATGACTCGCTCTCAGTATTCTCAATTCTGAGAACCTTGAAATACGTGCTGTCGATATCAGACTTCCTGATAGTTTGTTATGTGATATATCCAACTCCTGTAAACATCCAGTTTCGATCGCTGCAAATGGAAATGCTTTGAGTTTGTTGGAATCTAATAAAAGTGTCTCAAGTGATATCAATCCTCCGAGTGCATCATCCGCTATTGAAGATATCTCGTTGTTACTCAGGTTTAAGTATTTTAGTTCTGTTAATAAAGAAATTGAACTAGGAAGTTCTCCATCAATTCGGTTCTTGTGCAAATTAAGCGATGAAAGTGATGTGAGTGAAAAAATTAGCGGAAGACAGTCTTTGTTTAATTTGCAATCGGATAAATCTAGTGTTTGGAGAAAATGCAGATTTGTGAACGTCCTTGGAAGTCTTCTAAGGGGATTATTCTGCAACTATACACCTGTCAGTATTTCTCAAAAATAATTTTGATGGATTCTCACGTTCAGTATTTCCAAATTTTTGAAAGTTTCAAATAACTGCTCATCGATTTTTTCGAGCTTATTATGGGATGCAGTAATCCGTTTTAAGGTGACAACTAGACTCGTGCGTCTCAACGACGTTTTCGTATCTGTGTCTGGATTTAAGAAATCATACACCTCATCTGGGAATTCATCAAGTTCACATTTAGACAGATCCAAAATTCCAGTTTTCCGTGCTGCTTGTATTTTCTTTAATGTCTCAATGACTGCAGTTGTACCTCGATTGAATGGATCAATTATATGAGATATGTTTGACTTTGCCGTACTAGACTCATGAACCTTACGCTCGACAGCTTGACTGGTTGCCGGTCGTCGTGACATGCTGGTAGCAGATCGCGCGGCATTTCTTTTGTAAACCGGAGTAGACGGAGGCCGTAATGAGGGTATTTCAGGAATATCGGTTCTAGTGACTGACCGTGATATTGGGTGCACGTCTTTTTTAGTAGGAGTAGCAACATCAATTCGTGTAGATGACCTTGAGATGTTAGGTCTAGCGGTATTCAAAGGCGTATAGCGAGACGTAGATCTTATAGGTGTTTGCGTGCTCTCCTCTCTTGAAGTTTGTCGTATTCGAGCAACAGTAGTAGCTTTGGGTCTCGATAAACTTGAGTCTGATCTTAGAGGAGTCGACAATACAGAGCTTTGATTATTGGAAGTTACTCGCTTTGGTACTCTCAACGGTGTCTGTGTGGTGTGTTCTCGTGAAACTTGTCGGATGGTAGATGCTCTTGCTACCGAGTTGGCTGCTGTCATACTAGTTGTCGCCCGTATTGGAGTTTCAGGTTCATTCGCAGGAGTCGTGGTTGCTGCTCTTGAAACTGTTCGCCGTTGACCCATGGGGGTGAGGTTTGTTCCAGACGCTAATTTTCGAGATGCTGGTCTCGCAGTTGCCAAATTATCTCTAGATCGAGTCATGGGTCGGGGAGTTGCACTGTCGTCTGCTTGTTCCACCCTCTCTTTCGACTGTGATCTAGACGTGACTGTTTGCCGTGACAATGAAGTATTTTGTGAGTTACTAAGAGTTCGTGTAAATCTTGAGGGAGTTGTAGTTCGTGTAGGAGTTGTATATGAAGGTGTGGCAGTTCTTGTTCTTATGACAGGATTTTGTGCAGATGCGTTTTGTGTCTGTGATAAGCTAGCTGTCCGCCTTTGCAAAGTCGATGTCAAAGGCGTTTGACGTCCCGATGATGTTCGACTACCGTCAGTAACTTTGGATAAATCACAAACAGAAGTTGCTGACTTTTTCAGCGTAGATAATTTTGGCAACACTTGACTTCGAGGGTCATTCAGAATTGAAGCTTTAGGAGTTGCATCGTCGTCGTCAACCGGAGCTGTATTCAGTGATTGTAAAGGTTGTCGTCTTGGCCCAATTGGTCCACGTCTAGGCTGCGAAGGAGTCACAGAACTAGAAGCATCTGACCTAAGTCCACTCCTCTTCAGCGTTGAGGGTTGAGTCGTTACTCTACCGACTACAGACGATGGTCGCCTTCTGGCTGTCGAAGATTCTGAAAGCTGATTACTTGGAGTTTCTGAGGCACTAACCTGTCGCCTAGAATACAAAGATGGTGTTCGGGCATTTGAGCGCACAGCTGGAGTGGATTCATTCTGCAGCCTTGACCTTGATCTTGTTACTGGGCCGACTGACGGTGGAAGTCCCTTTGACAAGACGTTGGAAACTTGACGATTTTGTGAGAATGGCTTTAAAACACGACTTGTCTCAGTAAGATCATCATCCCCTTCTTTATGTAATCCATTTTCAGCAGTAGTATTCCTAGAAATAGGTCGTGATCCATCAAGAGTTATAGGTTGCGCTGCTGCCTTTGCCGACGTTGATCTAGTCTGAATCCTCGAGTTGACAGTCCTAGCAGACTCTAATTTTGCATTTAGAAGAGTCGGAGCTCTAACAGTTCGTACAGAAGTCGGTAGAGGCGGCACAGAAGGTGTTAATTGACGCGACGCACTGGCTAAAACAGAACGCGAGCGCGCGACGCTGAGCACAGGAAGGCGCGACTGAGACCTCGCTGGATGGTACTCTGGCGGCGTGGCTGCCTGTGCCATATGTTGGATGTCTAACAGAATATGTTGAAATAAGTATAGTCAATTATTTCAGCGCATTTAAAGTAGTAAAGGGTATTTGGTATACTATTCAGCGATATGTTTACCTTCAGCGCTCGAACCCGCAATCTGACGTATGTAAACAAACAGAAACTTTGAATCACGTGCTAGCGCTCAAGGTTCGCGGTTTCGCGGTGTTGTTTAGACCGCTGTCACGGTGAAGTTCAGCTAATGTAGAATCTGCAATAGACTATTCGCTTATTATAGTAGTCTGTGTCTGATTTATATTTTTATTTTATTTTTTAAATAGTAGAAAAAAAACTCAGAGCAATATTGTGGTTTTGCTTATTTTGGCTGAACGCGTTGTTTTTGTTTTGGATTTGGCATGTTTTGGGCCCAAAAAGTCGTGTCGCGCGGGACGTGTTTTTGTGGGCTTGGGCTCTTGTTGACCAAAACAACACCAACTTGGTGAAACATCTTTTTGTTATTTCTCCTCCTCCACAACACTGTTTGGAGCAATTACATACTTGACTGTTGTCGGATTTTCGTGGATTATTTGGTGATCATCAGAATACTGGGATTTTATTTGTCGTTGCTGTGGTGCTGTGAATCCTGTATTGCATTACGCGGCTGTTGCCTGGACAGCGCGCCTTGTCCAGTTCCCACTCAGCGCGTATATACTCATTTTAAGAGCATAGCATTGTCATTAGTTGCTGGGTTTTATTAGGATTAATACCCTGGTTGTACTGTTATTATATCTAGCGTTGTAGTCGCTCCAATCACACAGTCGTTTGATCGAGAATACCAGCACATCTGCAACAAAAGGTGATGGCCACCAAACGCAAATCTGCGTCAGACTCGCCTCAACTTTCTGAAAACGAAATATCTTCGCCAGAACAAGAAACATTCCACGAGGCTATCTCAGATCAAAACACGGATCTGTCTCAGTCTCCAGTAGCACCAGCACCAGCACCAGCATCAGCACCGGCATCGGCACATGAAGCCTTGTCCTTCGCCAGCACTGCCACTATCGACGACTCCACACAAAGCTCTGCACCGACAAGACGAGCTTCAAGCCATGTTTTGGTTGCACAGCCGCGGAGATCCTCAAGCTCTGATCCAACCCCGCTCTCAAATGCCTCGATAGCGGCTATGAGAAGTAAATCGGTCTCGTCGTCTGGGCTGTGGACTTCACCTGCCCCGCTTGGCGACCAAGAGTCTGATATGGCTGGCTTCATATGGGGAACGAACGATGATGTAAGTCTGGTACCATGGCTTTTGAGAATATTTAGCTAATTCTGTTTTAGTTGGAAGACTGGGAAGACATACCTGCCACGAAAATTCGCGAAATGGACTCTACGTCAGCTCAGCATCAGGTAATCTACCCTATTCATATATCACAAACACGCATTAACATCTACAAACAGCTGTTTCGTGCGAATGCAGTAATTAGGCGTCTCCGATCCTCTCTTCAAAAATCAAGATTAGCATCATCACATCACCATCTTCAAAGTCGACTATTACGAATAGAAACTCAGGAGTCTACTCGCCGTCATGAAGTTGAGAATTCTCTTCTACAACGGGAAATTGATAAACTTCGCATGGATTTATCTGCCGCTAATCTACCTGTACAACAACCATATTCTCTAATGGCAAGTTTCGAAGCTAACGATACGGCTGAGAAGTATCGAACTCGTCTGATACGTGCTAAAAAGCGGTTAAGAGAAGCGACACGTCGATTACATGAAAAGGAAGCAGAAATTATATCACTTCGAGAACGACTCCGATCAAAATCACAACATGACAACTCTCATCATCGGCATAATACAAATTCTCGAAGAGGTTCAAGCAAAAACGAAGAAGGTGCTTTAGCCGCTTTGGGTATCTTAGCTAGTCAAGTATTAAGTCAACAACAGCTTGATGAGTCTGATACTGGGTCTCGTCATGGAAGTGTGGCTGGCTCGTTACCTGGTTCGCCTGTACGCAAGAATGATTTTGCAATTTCTCGAAAGCAAAATATAGTTCCTGAGCGGAGTATTGCGACTAACAAGTCAAATATAAGTTCCAATCACCATGTCATTAGGGATTCTGGGGACACAGATGTTGAAATGGGAGATACTGAAACTGAAGTTGAAGATAATGATCTTGACAACGACATTGACATACCTGCACCATCTCCGGCTCCTAATCCAACACTCTCTCCATTCAAACCAACAAACAACCAATCAACAAAAGATCCTTCAAAATCAGCATCTTTGAATGCAACATCGATCCCAACTCCACAATCACCATCTCCGCCGCCTTTAATTAAAAGACGCTTATCTGCATCTACTTCTAACGCCATCACTGAGGCTGATACTGCAACAGAATCAATCGGCGATGCTTCTGACGTCGCAAATCACAATGATATTTCTGAAGCACCACCTGCATCAACAGACCATGATCCTTCTACAACACTTCATAACAAAACATCAAAGGGCAACTATGATAAATCAAACGACACACCATCGTCGCCTCCTGCAGTAGCTGGATTCAAAAGTATAAATGCTCCAAAAGCAGGTAGAGTCTTAGCTGCTGCTTCATCAAAAACTGCACAGAAGAAACGGCGGAGAGAATCTACGACTTCTAGCAATCCAACTATGGATGCCAGAAGTGTTGAACCGCAAACAAAGAAGATGACTGCGGTTAGTATTAGGTGACGTTTATGTTTTGCACATTTTCAGTGCCTTTAGTGTATTTATAGTGTATCTTATCGGGAGTATTTATTGTTAATTGAAGCTATAATTCATCGTATCTTGTTTCATTGTAATGTATGTTAGTATTTAATTCATGTTATCAGTTTCCAAAAAACTTAAATCTTGCATGAACAACTACATGTAAATAATCCCAGATCAGGTTCAATTTTAGTTCAGTGAAGGATAAGCATGAAAGGGCATTTATTAATACATCCGTTTATTTTTATGTCGTGATGAATATTCCCCAAATTGATTAACTTTTATAGAAAATTTCCATTTTTTATGTCAACAAGATAATACATACAAGAAACCACTGACCGAAAACAAAACAGAACTTTCCTTTTGCATTGTTTACAATCTGCGACCTCTGCGACCTCCCTTCCGGCGAGTAGAGTCTGAAGGAACGGGGGTAACATCCTCAATACGTCCGATACGCATACCAGCACGGGCAAGTGCTCGCAGAGCGCTCTGAGCACCAGGACCAGGGGTCTTGGAGCCAGTTCCACCAGTGGCTCTGATCTTGATGTGAAGGGCGGTGATACCGATCTCCTTGCAGCGGACGGCAACATCCTGAGCAGCCAACATGGCAGCATAGGGAGAAGACTCGTCACGGTCAGCCTTGACCTTCATTCCACCGGTGACACGGGCAATGGTTTCACGACCACTATAGCATTCAATCAGCGTTCAATTCTTTTTTGATAAATTTGAACTATCGGTTTCTCGATAACGAAAGTCGTATAATAGAAAGAAAAATCGTACCTGAGATCAGTGACATGGACGAAGGTATCGTTGAAGGAAGCGACTGTTGAATCCAGTAAGTATTTGAAGTTCCGAGAGAGCTATTTCAATTCCAAACAAAGGGAAAACATACAGATGCGAGCAACGCCAAAAACGAGCTCACCCTCTCTGATCTGAGGGCCGAGGGCAATGTTCTCTAAACAAACAACGATGTTAGACACGCTCCACAACCACGCTTCCTGTGTTCGCGACCCTCAATCTTTCTCTTCCCAAATCGCACCCAAACAAGCACTATTCGACTCTGAAAAAAACACACATCGAGGATCGCGAATACCAGTATCGATTAAAAGAACGTACCCTTGGGAGTAGCGGCGGATTT
The DNA here is from genome assembly GCA_030571435.1 of Myxozyma mucilagina. Classification (NCBI taxonomy): domain Eukaryota; kingdom Fungi; phylum Ascomycota; class Lipomycetes; order Lipomycetales; family Lipomycetaceae; genus Myxozyma; species Myxozyma mucilagina. The sequence continues at coordinate 134,368 of JAJLXV010000005.1, forward strand.
TGGTGGCATGTTGATGTGTTGGCTGGAGACGGACTGGAGACGGACAAAGAGAAGAAGTTCACTGTGCACACCAAAAGCGGTTCCCAAACACCAAACCCTATTCCCGGCGTCGCCCGCAGACTTGTTGTGCGCTCGCGAAGCTCTCGTGCGGCGTCACCAAACACAAAACAGTCACGACTGCTTTTTTGCCCTACACTTAGCCCTATTACTGCTTAATGACTAAGCGCACGTGATTGTGAAAGGCGAGCCGCACGGAGTGTGCCGCTTAGTTTGGCTGGGGGAATAATAAGATGAAATCTGAAAAGTTTGGATAACCTTAAAGGAAGCTGGCTTTGGGCATTGCATTCAAGTCTCTTCACTGTTTATATTTGCTTTAGACTAGCTATTCCTTTGTTAAAGCAACAACATGTCTTCTTTCGACAGCTACTCTTCGCCTTTGTCGTCGCGCTATGCGTCGAAAGAAATGTCTGCGCTCTTCTCTCCTCGTACCAGATACTCGACCTGGCGTAAACTTTGGTTGACTCTCGCCATTGCCGAGCAGAAGCTTGACATTTCCGCTGTCACTGACGAGGCAATTGAGCAGCTCCGTGCTCATGTTGAGATTACTGACGACGAAATCCGTGCTGCGAGCGAGCAAGAGAAGATCGTTCGTCACGACGTCATGTCACATGTTCATGTCTATGGTATTGCTGCTCCTGCCGCTGCCGGAATTATCCATCTTGGAGCTACATCGTGCTTCGTCACTGACAATGCTGACCTTATCTTCCTCAGAGATGCTTGTGACATCCTGATCAAGAGACTAGTCAACGTTATCAAGAAATTGTCTGAATTCGCTCTTCAATACAAAGACATGCCAGTCCTTGGATGGACTCATTTCCAACCTGCTCAATTGACCACAGTTGGAAAGCGTGCTACTCTTTGGCTTCAGGAGTTACTCTGGGATTTGCGAAATATCTCTCGTGCCAGAGATGACATTCTCTTGCGTGGTGTTAAGGGTACCACTGGTACTCAGGCTTCTTTCTTGACTCTTTTCAACGGTGACCATGACAAGGTAATTTAATGAATCGAATGCGTTCAGGACTAGGCTAACAACGGATATTAGGTTGAGGAGCTTGACCAGCTCGTTGTCGAGCTTTTGGGATTCAAGGGAGCTTACCCCGTCACTGGACAGACCTACTCTCGCAAGATCGATATTGATGTCCTCGGTCCCCTTGCCTCTCTTGGTGCCACTGCTCACAAGATGGCTACCGATCTCCGATTATTGGCTAATCTTAAGGAAGTTGAGGAGCCATTCGAGAGCACACAAATTGGATCCAGTGCGATGGCTTACAAGCGTAACCCAATGCGATGCGAACGTGTCTGCTCTCTTTCCCGTCACTTGACTGGTTTGTTCCAGGACACCGTCCAAACTGCTTCAGTTCAGTGGTTTGAGCGTACTCTCGATGACTCTGCTATTCGTCGTGTCTCTTTACCTTCTGCTTTCTTGACTGCCGATATCATTTTGTCGACTCTTCTTAACATCACCTCCGGCATGGTCGTCTACCCCAAAGTCATTGAGCGTCGTATCATGAGCGAGCTTCCTTTCATGGCCACCGAGAACATCATTATGGCTATGGTTCAGAAGGGTGGTGACCGTCAAGTTTGCCACGAGCACATTCGTGTTCTTTCTCACCAGGCTGCGAAGGTTGTGAAGGAAGAAGGTGGTGACAACGATTTAATCGAGCGTGTTCGCAACGAGCCTTACTTTGAGCCTGTTTGGGATGAGCTTGACAAGTTGCTTGACCCCAGCACTTTTGTTGGTCGTGCTCCTCAGCAGACTGAGAAGTTTGTCAACGTCACTGTCGCGGAGGCTTTGGCGCCTTACAAAGATTTGATTGTTGCTGAGAAGGTTGAGTTGAGTGTCTAAGGAGTTGTGGGAGACTGTGAGATATGTTTTAATTGGTTTTTTTTGTAGAGTCATATTGAGGAAGAATAATAAAAATTGTAATTATACAGATTGGATCTAGATGTTCATTCCAAATAAGGTGAGTTGGGCAACTACATGTATGGAACGTGGACGCGTCAACCTCTTTTGGCCCGGAAACTAATCTTTAGCTAAACTCTAAAATTGCGCGCTCGGATCCCAGCCAAATCATAAGCTTAACGTCTCCTCCCTATAAGATAAAGAACAATACAATAAACCTCACCCCTTCAATGTAATCTGTGGTCTCTTCCCTCATGCTCATTCCTATATTATAGGCTTTCAGTTTCCAGCTTCTAGATATCAATCCAATTGCTCACTCTACCGCGGTACGTCCATTCCATTTTAATTCTCTTTCTAGTCTCTAACGTTCACATTTTAGATCACTGACAGTGTCTTACTTTTACTTTTATTCTGTCCCAATCAATCCTATCTCTGAGTTCTGTATGAATCAAATTGATCATCTCGATTATAACATGTATAGCATTCAACCAATAGTTATGGAATCATCAATCGAAGTCACTGCCTATCAATCTGAATAACTACTCAATATATCAGGTCAACGATCCTGATATCCAAAGTGCGAATCTATCAGCATTACGGGATTCAATCAACAGATTTGCAAATGCCATTTACGCAGCTGGCGGATACCGCTTCACGCATATTGACACTTCCAGGCATTTGGCTGCAGTTACCTATCATTATTGCTGTTGTCAGGACGATGACAAAATGACAAAGCCAGTGGAAGAACATAAGAGGCAGAGAGACAGAAAGAATATGGTTCGATACAAATGTAAAAGCAAACTGTCTTTTAGAGTCTCTTTCGTTGATCAAGAACTGGTGATATTACTAACGCATCTTCACCATAAAAAGTACAGTGATGGTCTGAAATCTAGAATAATTCTCCGGAAGAACGTTGGTACTACAAGCCAAACTGACAGCGGCTTAGATGTCTTACCCTAATACGCAATCCTTAAAAATATGACATTTTCTTTGAATTGCCAAAAGCTCATAACTTTTATTCTCGTACTTTTTGTCATTGTTCCAACAATAAACATTATCGTTTAAACAATAAAAATAAACATTATCTGTACAAACCGAATACAGACAAAAAAATAAGTTCGTGAGTAATATAAATCATACAACAAAGTAAATACAGAAAAAATTCCCAAACAAATTTACAGATATACCAAAAAAAAATAATCAAAAGCTCAAAAATAGACCCATATCCTTAAATCCTTATCCGTTGGCAATAATATGTTGCAACTATATCATTTTCGTACTTTTCCAAAATAAAATCTCTAACATAAACACAGAATTTTTAGTGCATTTCACACACACAATTATAAAATATGGACAAAGAAAATTTTTTTAAATATAGTGTTTGATACAAGTCAAGCACTTACTGAGTACCAGCCAACTTAGCAGCTTGATGCTTAGCAGCAACAACTTTTCTTCGCTCACGGACAGCAGCGGCGAGGTCCTCAAGCATAGGAATGGTATCTTCCCATGAGACACAGCCGTCAGTGATACTGACACCGTACTGCAAGTTGTCTCTGGTAGCAGCGTTCTGCTTGCCAGCATTAATGTTACTCTCGATCATGAGACCCATGATAATCTCCTCTCCCTCGCGAACTTGATCAGCAACAGCCTTGCAGACCTTGGGTTGGTTTCGGTAGTCCTTCATGGAGTTGCCGTGAGAGCAGTCAACCATAAGAGGAACACCTTCAGGAAGCTGTTTCTTGGCGGCCTGAATGTGCTCCTTGCTGTAGTTGGGACCAGAGGTACCACCTCTGAGAATAACGAAGCAATGCTCGTTACCCTTGGTAGTGGTGATAGCAGCAAGACCTTGCTTTGTGACACCCATGAAGTGATGGGGTTGTGACGCAGCGCCGACAGCAGCAATGGCGACAGACAAGGAACCGTCTGTACCGTTCTTGAATCCAACAGGGAAAGACAAACCGGAAGCAAGCTCACGGTGCAATTGAGACTCTGTGGTTCTGGCACCAATAGCACCGCACGACAAAAGATCAGCAAGGAACTGAGGGCTAATAGTGTCGAGCATCTCTGAAGCAATAGGAACTCCCATATCGGTCAATTTGCAGAAGAGCTGTCTGCTCAAACGTAAACCCTTGTTGATCTTGAAAGACTCGTCGATATCAGGATCGTTAATGAGACCCTTCCAGCCAACGGTGGTTCTTGGCTTCTCGAGGTAAGCGCGCATGACGATGTGCAAATCATCCTGGAGTTTGTCGGCGAGAGCACGAAGACGAGCAGCGTACTCGTAAGCGGCTTCGGGGTCGTGAATTGAGCAAGGACCGACAATCACAAGAAGTTTGTCGGATTTGCCGTTGATAATCTTCACAGCGCCTTTACGGCCAGCAATGACGGTTTCGGTCGAACGGGTGGACTTGGATATAATTAGCATATGTGTTTAGATCCCACAGTTTAGTTTTTACATACAGCAGGGAACTCGAGCTGGAGAAGAGCAGGAGGAACTAAAGGATCATATCCAACAACTATACGCGAAACGACATGTCAGTCCACTAATATCACAGCGACCAAAGAACAATTGCTTTCAGACATACTTCGAACATCCTCAGGCTCTTCGTTCATGACACTCGACGCAGCAGAGCCAGAAGAGACACCTTCGGCGTTGAACATCTGCTCAAAATTTTGTTAGCAACATATATTTGGCACCGAGAGTATGCCGAGTCGAAAGCCGCGGTTCCGGGAGGCGATGGCGCAGGAAGCCGACGGATTTCGACAGAAGCATAGAATAGTATCGTAGTTTAGATGTGCAGAAACATACAGGTAATGGAGCAGGCATTTGTGCTGTGTGTGTAAATAATAAAAAGATATTACAAGGAAAGAGAAGAAAAAAAGAAAGAAAGGAAAAGTTAAGCAAGTTATAAAAAAAAGGGTTGGAAGAAAATAACCTGAAAAATTAAAGTATGAATCATCGCGTGGGGCGCACCGCGCATTAGAGCTGAGCTTTGCGCCTCGTGGTCTGAGTACGCAACCCGCCGTCGCTTACAAAGGTCAAGGGTCTGGGTAATAGCATCCGCGCCTGCGCTTACTGGTTGTCTACCATATGTGCTCAATTAAGCATACATCTTTGCAATTGGTATATAATTTGGTATTCAATTGCTTTCCAGCATTGATAGTTTAGTCGAGATATTAGAATTAAACGTTTTTTAGAGTTGGTGTGCTTAAGTGCTGTAGTTCGTAATTAGTGATTATACGCCGGCTCATTGTCCCATCTACAAGAAGAATTCAAATTGTTCACCTCCCAAATAAATAAACAACGAGCATACACTATTCGGTACCAACTACTTCGATTATCACACTTTGTTTCAGACGATAATGCAGGTCATTTTTGCGTAATTTTTGCATATTTTTACAGCTACACAGTTGCACTTCAATATGAGGGTCACTCGATCATCAACTCGAATAGCATCTGATGTTATGGTGTCAGCGATAACATCGATAAGCATCCCCGCATCAAAGAACACAATAACATCAACCTTCAAACCGACAAAACGAAATAAATCAACAACATCAGAGACAAAAATAAAGAAAGAATTGACACAAGTTGAAACATCTACAGAAATTGATATTGAGATTGAAAATACTACAGCGCCCAAGAAACGAAAAATAAGCACAGTGTCATCAATAGTCAAAAAAGAAGCTGCTTCAAAAGACGGATATATTCCCGCTGATGAAATATTAATAAAATCATACACTATTACAGATGGGAACTATCCTGCACCAACGCTTATTGTTCCTAAAGCATATGAACCTGATTTTTCGTTTGACAAAGCACTTGATCATTTAATATCTATTGATCCTCGATTCCAAAAACTCTCAGAATTATATCCATGTGAATTTCTCAAAGAATCAAATTTAGAAAAATCAGTGAATCCTTTTGAAGCACTTGGTTCTTCTATAATTTCTCAACAAATAAGTGGCTCTGCGGCACGAAGTATAAAAGCTCGATTTGTCGCTTTATTTAATCCACCTATCGCCGCCTTAAAAGCTGCCGAATCTGATCAAACCGATACTGAAATTAGAGTATCTACAAGATTCCCCACCCCTGAAGAAGTTTTGAAAGTCGACGCACCTACGTTACGGTCCATAGGATTCTCCGGTCGAAAAGCAGAATATATTCTAGACCTTGCATCTAAATTCGCTTCAGGTGAAATAAACCCTCACGATCTAGTCACACTCAGTGATGAGGAAGTTATTGAACGATTGGTAAAAGTTCGTGGACTAGGCGTTTGGTCATGTGAAATGTTTTTGATTTTCGCATTAAAAAGACCAAATATATTCTCGGTGGGCGATTTAGGTGTACAGCGTGGAATGGCGATGTGGTGGGGTAAGACTCTACCAGCTAAGGGTAATGCTAAAGGGAAATTCAAATATATGGCTGAAAAAGAAATGATTGAGAAATCAGATATGTTTAGACCATATCGAACTTTATTTACATGGTATATGTGGAAAGCCTGTGACGTTATTATACCTATTGATGGCTCCGGCAGTACTTGATAACTAGCTTACTTGAATATAAGAATAGATTTGAAAAACTAGAATTTGATTGTCCCAAAAACTAAATATACATTGTATCAAACATAATAAAAAAAGAAACCTAAAAAACTTGCAAACCCGTGCAGGATAAAAGTAAAATATCTGTTTCCTTTTTCATTAATTTATAAAAAACCCTAGAAACAAAACAAAACAAAATAAAATAAAATAAAAGAAAAAAAAATTCGCCCCATCCATGTAGCATTGTGCTATTAAAATCTGTAGATTGTAGTAAAGTGTATGAATATTATTGTTGATGATTGTTTGTTCATCATTGACTTATAGAGTTCTTGCCAATGCCGAATTACCTGGCAAGGTACGAGTTCAGCGTTAATAATACGCTTACTGGGTCTTCTTCGACGAAGCTTCCTTAGCCTCAAGCTTAGCAGCGTTCTTCGCGGCCTTTGCCTTTGCACGAGCAAGTCTGTCAGCCTTAGCCTTAGGACCAGCCTCGGTGTCAAGGACAAAGTCCCACCATCTGAAGGAAGAAGCATAGTTTCCAATGAAGTAACGGTGGTGATCATCGTGATGGTCAGCACCAGCCCAGAAGGGAAGGAAGTGATGAAGAGACCAGGGGAACTCGTAACCAGAGTGGGCATCAACGGCCTGGAAAAGACGGAGGACAATCCAAACGTAGCAGGTGAAAATGTGAAGATTACCGGTAAGAGCACACCAGAGAATAGGCGAGCCGATAGTTCCTAGACCAAGGACCATAACTTCGATAGGGGAAGCGTACTCAGCGGCGAGACCGAAGGGAGCAGAGTAGAGGTGATGCTGCTTGTGGATGTACTTGTAGAAAGGACCGTAGTGCATAAGACGGTGGTTCCAGTAGTGCCATGTGTCTTCTAAGCAGAAAAAGAGAGCGATCTGGTAGAACATGGTGAGGAAGTTGGGCAGAGGGGTGTCGTAAGACATGCCGAAGTACGAGCAAATAGGGTGGAAGACCCAAATCTGAGGCAGCTCGACAGTGAAGTGCGAAAGAAGAACGGCAGAAGTGCACTGCCATTGCTCCTTAAAGGTGTTGACTTTGCCCTGCTGGATCTTGTATTTGTGGAAATAGGGGATCTGGTCGATGATCATCCAGGGAATGCAGCGGCCAAAGTAGAAGAACTCGTGAATCACAAAAATCATGAGTCCGGTCGAGAGAACGTCGTTCTGCATCCAGGTGTACCACGCGGCCCAGAGGTTGTCGAGAGTGTTTTGCTCGGGGAAGGCAGCGGCGACATTGGCGAGTGTCTCGCGGTAGGACACGCCCGCGAGCTCGGCGCTGTAAATGGAGGACCTAGACGCGGCGAGAAGTTAGCGAAATGCGCTTATCAAGAGCAGATAGAAGAAAACGATAAAAAACCGAATAATAAGCAGAGATATTTGGTCAATTGATACATACATTCTGCAGTCGTCTGTTGAAGGCAAAAAAGCGAGCAGGGCACAGAGAAGAAGGGAAGAAAAAAGAGAGGAAAAAGCAGCGGGGGCGGCGAGCGAGATATAGCCAAACGCGAAAAAATGGTGAAATTGGGTGGTGTGGTTTGATGGATCCGAGTGCCGTATTCGGCCAGCCCGCGTTCTCAGGCCCCCGAGTGGCGTTACTCTTTTGGTTGTCTGCTGCCAACTGCCGAGCTCGGATCTCGTACTCGGTCTTAGATTGCGAGCTTATCTCGGATCTGATACAGCCCGTCATTCTATAGCTTTACTGCAAGACTCTTATTTTGACACATTATGTGCCACTTGATTACAGTACTGCACTAATATACTTCTGATTCACGTATTAAGAAAACATTGTAACTAATGCTAGCTATTCGACTATGACGAGTCTACGAGGGTCCCGACCATTTGGCCACCCGTATTCGCGCCCTAACTCTTTCTTCCAATACGTACAGTACTTTGTATCTTATGATAAACCACTTAGAGAATAGATTGCCCGCTCTAATTTCAAGAACCATCCAATAAACATGAATTGCACTGCCAATTGCTCACTTCTACATAATGGGTTCTTTGCACGGTTTTCAGCAGTGGCCTGCTGTTCTCAATCGCTTATCAGATTTTCTAGCTTTGAGGGCAAGGGGACCAACAAGCCGCATCATCAATTCGGTTTGTTTTGATTTTTTGATACGCGTGCACGCGTCGGCTGAGACTCGAGTACTTCGATAACCCTTGAAGTTAAAAGATCTAAAGTGATTGCTCACACTTTACAAAAAGCAATGGAGAATCCACATGAACAAGTTCAGAACGCCCTTTTGTCGCGTATTATAACAAACATTGTGAGTAAATCGTCGCGTGGTTTTTTTGATTCTGTTGTACTGATTTATTCCACAGGAAAAAGTGAATGAGGCAATAATCGTTTTGAACAAAACACTCCAGGTATGTTTCAATCACTTGAGTAGTACTTCTGTATATACTGACGCATTCTATGTAGGATGTTAATCGTGAAAATATGAACGTTGAATTGCTTTCTCAGATGTGGGAAAATTATCAAAGAAATGTTCTGTTTAATCTTGAAAGTACAGACTCATTAGAGAAACCTTTATGATGTATTTCGGAATTCACTTGTATAATATTTTGATGAAGTTAATGGTCAACGGCGTTTCCACATGTTTAACCAGTCGTTATAGCTTTTCATAATACATTTGCGTTGGTTCATAATGACGACAATTAGTCTCTTACAATTGATACAAATTTCCTACAACCTTAGGTAACAACGAGACAGCTATAATTATGACATTGCTTGATACTTGTAAAACTCTACGCATTAATTGATATTGCACTGGTTTTATATTCGTGATTTGCACGGTCGGCAAAGCGCATGTTGTCGCTAAGAAAGAACCAGAAGTCAGATAGAATTTAAATAATTTCAATAATTCTTCTCACAACAAATTCTCAATTTTTCTTGCTTATGAGCAACTAAGTAGACTACGGGTTTGAAAATTTTAATTTGGATGTAAAGAACCTATTATTCAACATTGTAAATCTGTTGTGTAAAGTTGACTCCAACAAAAGTCAAGCCCTCAAAAATCTTAACTATTGCCTCCACCTCATCGCTTTTCACCTTGGCAGTCTTGACTACAAATGAATGCTATTGTTTATTAAATACAGCAGCAAACTCAAATTTTTTTGATATCAGCTGTCATATGCTGATGAATTCTTTAAGTTACATCTGGATAGTGCAAGAATAAATACCTGAGAAGGATTGAATCAGAATTGATATTTAAAAAACTCTTGCATTTTTTCTGAATTTTTACCTCTTAGATTTCGTGCAAAACTGGAACAGTTAAAAAATTGTTAAAAATCACTTCTATTGAAAATAGTCATTAGTATTGAGCAGATTTCTTGTTTCAAACAAATTGAAAGGCATAAACAAAACTAGTAATTTATCCAATTATTTTTTTCTATTTTTATCTTGAGATTACATAAGCAGAGATATATACATATAGACCCAGAATTTTGAAAAATCAACCCAACTGACTGTTGTTGAACGGTCTTATGGCCCAGTTGGTTAAGGCATCGTGCTAATAACGCGAGGATCTGCGGTTCGATCCCGCATAAGACCAGTAAACAATTTTTTCTTTTGCATTTTTGTTGCTTATGGGCCTTTTGAAGAGCGAAAATGGGCTCGTGCAAATAAGGTTTGGCGGTGTGTCGAGTTGTGTCGAGTCGAATTTTTGAGGTGAGCCGCGTCCGAGCTTGTGAGCACCGAGATTTTTTGAAAACAGCTCGCAAGTTTGAGAATTTTGAAAAACTTGGCTTTAAGCAGTTATTTAGCTAATTGTAATTTTTTAAATTTTTTCTGTATTTTTTTAGCGTTTTGCAAAGTAAATTGAACAGATTGCTTTTGGTCGGTGATTCGTCAAAGAAGTCCTGGAAAGGGGTAAGTTCGCAATTTACTACCATTTACAGTTACTTTTGCAACAGAAGATAAGGTTTTAAACTCAAAAATCATTGCATAACTAGAGTCTGTTTGTTGTCGAACCAAGAGATAGATTAGACCATCAGTACAGAAGAATATAAGGATTATTGGGATTTTTGTAGTTTACAGCCTGGGCGTAGTAAATAAAAACTCAATGGAAAAGTCTGGGAATCTGTACAAAATCTGTGGCAGGATTGATTTGATGATTGATGTAGAGCAAAGCCGAGGTAGTCGACACGATTGTTAAGTCCGTCTAGATCGACGACGACAAAGACAGCCGATTCGGAAATCCAAAACATTGCAGCATTCAATACAACGCTGTAATATTAAGTGATATTAAAGACTTTGAATGTAACTAATGCTGTTTTAAAATGATACCTTGCGTCTCAGGCGAAACATATGAAAGAAAGCTGTCGGAGTTTGAATTGACGACTAGATGAGTGAGCTGTACTAAATACTACTGTGAAGTTTTTAATATGTGTTGCATCCTTGTCTCTAATCTTGGATTGGACTCGATGCAAGTTCTGCAAAACCAACTGGCTGTAATACATCAGACTAAATTGACGATTATAGATTTGACCACGTTTACGCGTTTGGTTCCTACGCGTCGAGATGGCAGCAGGGGAAACGCATCAGTGCGGCTAGTGGAAAGGCATTTGGCTGTCTTTGGCTTTTATGAGTCGCTGCAACTGCATCCGGACCTCCACGACTCGTCTTTTCTTTGCTTCTCGGTTTCTCGAGTCGCTTAAAGAGTTCCAATTTTACAGACGCCACTGAATTCTACTAAAAGGTTAGAATAGAATTGTAATTTATAATTATAACGTAATCATGGCACACAAGAGCAATTGCGGCGGGAAGCGAGCTCCGTTCGCCAGCGCGACTCAGACCTCGGAAGGAGCGAAAGCAAGTGCCCAATTCCACCGGGCGGCCCTTGCCCTCGCCGCGCCTTTCTTTGCTCCTGTCCTGCTCTTCGTCGCGTCCGCCTTCGTTGCTTGCTTCGTTCCCGTTTGTCGTCATTTCTTTCTTTTCGTCTCCATTAGCAGTCTATTGTTCTGCTTTTTGACCGGTATTAAGTAATTGTTATTTGAAATGGTTCGATACGTCCCGTTCAGCGAGCCTCTTCCCTCCTGCAAGCCCCCGAAGCGCCCAGCGCTCACGGCTGAAGAGCAGAAAAAGTATGACGCAGTGTTAGCGTACGTCAAGCAGATCAAAACGCTTCCTGTTGCCTCAGATAGCAAAGAAACCGCTCCTCTCGACGACGAAGAGCAAGCATGGCTCACAAAGGAGTGTCTTTTACGTTATTTGCGTGCTACCAAATGGAAGGTCGCTGACGCGCAAAAGCGTATCGAGGGCTCTATTATCTGGCGTCGTGAATACGGCGTACGCAAACTCTCTGCGGACTATATCTCCCCTGAGGTGTGTTCAATTGTGTTCAATTCATTATTTACTTGTTTCTGTTCTATAGTCATGATTTTTTTATTCTTTCGATTGATGTTCTAACCAACTATCTTTTATCTTGATCTAGAACGCCAGTGGCAAGCAGATCATTCTTGGTTTCGATTTCCAAGCCCGCCCGTGCCTCTACCTCCATCCTTCGCGTCAGAACACAGATAGATCTGACCGTCAAATCCAACATCTTGTCTACTCTTTGGAGCGTGTTATTGACTTCATGCCCAGCGGTCAAGAATCTCTTGCTCTGCTTATCGACTTCAAGTCATCGTCTGCTTCCAAGAACCCCACCGTCAACCAGGGTCGCCAGGTCCTTCACATCTTACAGACTCATTACCCTGAGCGTCTTGGAAAAGCTCTCGTGATTAACATTCCCTGGTTCGTCTGGACCTTCCTCAAAATCATTCACCCATTCATTGACCCACTCACCCGTGAGAAGCTGGTCTTTTCCGAACCCATCGACAAATACGTGCCAGCTGAGCAACTTGACTCGGTCTTTGGTGGTAAGTCAGAGTTCAAATACGAGCACGAAATTTACTGGAAAGCGCTCGCCGAGATGGCTGCCGAAAAGCGTGCTCGCTACATGGAGCGATGGCGCGCTCTTGGTGGTGGCATCGGACTTTCTGAAGTTGTTTTACGTGCCAACACAGACGAAGAGCTTCAAGCAGAAATTGCCAGAGCTGAAACTCTCGAAAGCACCGCCGAATTAATGGTCTCGAACTCTGCCAGTCCTACCCCTTTACCCGAACAAATGCTTGGAAACAACCAAACCGCTGAAGAAGCTGCCGCTCGTTTAGATGCCAATCTGGATTTAGGAGAGAAGGCTATGAATGACGAGGTTATGGAGCAATTAAGCAAAGTTGCTCTTGAAGACAAGAGCTCATAATCTCGTCTCTTTGTCCTTTCTTTTTGGTTTTTATTTGAATTTAGTACAAAAGTGTCATGGGTTGCTTAGTCAAAATTTTCAGGATTTGAGTATTTGGCGTTTGAAACGTTTAAAGAATCAATTTGAATGGCACGTGTCTACTTACTGCTTTGATGGTTTCGTTGATATATAGAGTTACTGTTTTTATTTGTGCGTAATAGTTGTCTGTGTTTAATTTGTTTTTTTGTCTTGCTTGAATTTCTGTTCTGGTTGTATTTTGTATCTGTCGATCGTATATTCTTCCTTTCGCCTTTTATTACGGCAAGGTATAGTAGGTACGATGGTCGCATCTTCGCATTTTAATATTTTCTTGGCTATTAATTTTGGGAATCTTACGCTATATTGTCTGTAATCATTCACATGCAAAATTGAATAGCAATCAAAGGTTTTAAAAAAGTATTCAATTAAGTTTAAACCCTTTATACTCATGCCGTTGGTTTTGCACATTTTCGTTCTTCAACGGATCCAGTGACTGGACATTTCATCGTCCGCCAGTCTACTGGGTACATTGGCTCACCGGACATTTCGTTTGTAGCAAACACGACACCGAGATCGTTTCTGGCTGTGGATAAATAGTAGTTTGTGCCATCTCCGAGGGAAATGACGGTTGCACGAATGATATCGCCAGGTCTGTAACTTGATGACATTTTTACCTTGTCTTTTTCGGTTTCTCGGACATCTGTTGATCTAATAGAATTTGTTAGCAAGCAGCAAGATTTGGGCAAAACAGTTTGTACATACCGGATAATACCACCGTATTCCTCCGTAGCCTTTCCATCTCCAGCTGCCAGAATAGCCACATTTGCCATTCGAGGATTTATCCTCAAAACTCTTGCCAAAACGATATCGTCCACCGCTGGAACAGCGTTTGCCGCATTCGTAGCTTTCTCGGGTCTGATTACCGATATCGTTCTCACATAATGTCCTGCTCTTGCCGGCGTATTTTGTTCATTTTGCGTATCTTTAGTAAAAGTAGTAGATGATCCAGACTGTAATGTTCGCGTAACAATCACTGTGCCTAATAATGATGCTACTATTGCGGATTTGTTTGATAGTTGTATTTTGTTGTCGACATATGTACCAGCTCCTGCAACATATTCATTTGAGGAGCAAAGAATCTGTCCTGGGATAGCGCGTTTTGGTAAACCTTCCGGAAGTGTTGAGTCTTGTAAAGATACCGAAGTAGATGATTCTGATTTTTGTGACATGTTGTGCTTTATTGTTCTTGATTTCTTGTTAAATGCTGTGTTGAATATGCCAATTTTCACTGATAACTGTATTCAAATGAATCTTTTCGCAGCTGCCGCTCCTCTGATTATTGTAATGCAGTATGTATAACAAAAGCACTTTTATGTTTCCAATTAAAAAATCAACCCTATTATTAGATCTTTTCTATGCAGGTTACTATGTATGTATAAGAGAAACTGTATCGTAACCATCTGACATGTGGATCAAATACTTTTATTATTTCATGGTGTTTAACCTAACCCGCAGTGCTAATACATTATTGAACGCAAAACGGGCCTACAGAGAAAGATCGAGAGTAGTAGCGATTAGATTCTAAAATATGATAGAGATTGCATTCAAATGATGGTGTATATACGTAACAGCCAGTCACTTACGTTATATTCGGTTGAAACTTTGAGTTTGTGGTTTTGTAATTGCTCTTTCAGTGATCCTTGAATTCATATTCTGACAATTTCATTCATGCTCTTTGTTTGTGGATGGCTTTTCACCTAACCAAATTGACTATATACATTGTAATAATTTGCACCCGAGTAATGAAAGCCACAGGTAAAAAAGGCCTCACATACTTCGGAACAAGCCCACTCTTTCGCTCTTCACTCTTTGCTTTTCCCCTCGTCATCTTGAACCACTCCAAACTTATTTTTAATCCAAGCTTCTGTACTTTCATCTGTTGCAATTCTTAACGCTTCCAAGTCCAACTTCGGGCTCTTTTTCTCAGACTCAGTCTTGCTTTCGCTCTCATCTATCGCATCGTGGTTTCGTAGTTTGGCATTGATTAACGCTTTAGCTCGCTCTTGTAATTTCTCTTCATCTAAGGCGGGTTTTCCTTCGTTTATTCTTTGTTCTTGTATATCTTTGATTAATTTTTCCATCTCTTCTCGAATTACCGCTTCTCGAACCTCAGGTTTTAATTGTAGTGGTTTCGAATTTTCGATTCGAAAATTCAGAAATGGTCGTTTCTCGCCTTCTTTTGGTGGCACTACTGTCTTTTCAACCTATAATTCAAACCAAAAAAAAACCAATCAGCAAATAATATATATAAGAATGATTCATCGGTAATTTTGAGACTAACCAATTGGTAAGGAATTAGTTTCCCTCCGATGTAAAGGCCTATGACACCCCCGATAAATAAGGATATAACTCTCCCGCGTAGTAATTGCGCTTCTGTGCGTCTGTACATCTTTTTTTGTGTTAACTTCTGTTGTCAAGAAGTCAGAAAAACCGCTCAGCTATGTATGACAATGATTCTTAGAGTGAGTGTGGAGGATAACGAGATTGACGATGATTGGGAAGTATAATTTTTGAGTTTATAGGTTTGAGAAACCAACATTCTACGACTGATCTAATGATCAGTTTGTCCTTAACCATGTTTCCGGTTCTTTACTTGCATTACAGCACGTAGTTCATGCTTTTAAATACGATCTACTTTCTGTATTCAATTTTCATATGTCTAGCTTTACTGTTTGTCAAATAACGGCGTGACCAATATGATACGAGCCGTACGAGCCGCAAGTCCTCAACCATTTGAATGTTTCTTTCAATATGCGAATGATCAATACAGAAGAGTAATGCTCATACTAATTGGGCGATTTGGTTGAAGAGTCTTTAGTGAAAACTGATATTTTATACCCAACGAAACAAAATAATACTCTGCTATTATATGTCGAAACTGAGGGCGACTTGTCATGTGCAGTACCTGTTAAATCGTTGCGGTGTGCCTAGTCAGGATAGGTTATCTTACTGCTTAATCCAGAAAATAAGACTGTATTGCTGCTTTTTATATAGGTTAATTAAATCAACCGGGTTGAAATAGGAAGTTTTAGCGTCATTTGATTGGCAACGAAAGTGCCCTCTTGCAGAAGTTTTTTTGATTTTGATGGGTCGAGTCAACGTCTCGATAATAATTACAAAGTACGACTGGAAATGCATTGGATCCTTTTCAATAATAATAATAATACTATAATTAGAATACTATCAAATTATGGTACAACTTACAATAAACAGAACAACTTTATCAATACCACGACAACAGAAAGAGACTTCTCACAAACCACGCAAACCCGCCCAACTCATAAAACTAATTGATATTCATACCATTACTTCATCAGATTAACTATAACCGATTGCTTTTTGTACTGATTCATCACCCTTGCTTTAGCAATAAAACATCCCGTGCGATACCATTTGGCGCCAGTCAGTACCTGTAACGAACAGCATAGATTCTGATATCACTGTCTAAGAATGACCCCCCAATCATTCAAATCCAGATCATCAGATCATGCGCCCATACAGAACGACCCCCCAATCGTTCACGTGTAAGACAGATAACAGTGCGTAATTGCTGACTCGGATATCTCAAAAAGTATAATCGGCTCACAGGATCATGATGCAGGACACAGAGCTAAGATGATGTGGTATTACAGAAACGGTCATACAGACAGTTTTCCTGACTCAGCAAATAAAAATACTCTAAACAGTTCATTGTTAGCTGTCAGTAAAAACGACAAACCAATTGCACAAACCTAAAACATGAAGCGCTAAAGATATATTAGGCTCAAACATCGAAGTAAGCCTGCTCCAACCGCTCGTCGCGAGCTGTAAAGTTCACACAGCTGGCCATTGACGCAGCGACTACCGACTTCACGCCGTAATTGGGTCCGGCGTAAGGAGCATCTGACAGTAGCTCAAGATTCGCCGCCGTAATTCTAGGTTGCAGACGGCCTCTTGTGGTACCTGACCCCACAGGAGGTAACTGTGCGTTGCGTGATAATAGAGGAGCTGGATTGGTGATCGGAGGCAGTGTTCTGAGCTCTTGTTTGACAGACGTAGAAGCTGACAGGGCCGTAGTGACGGCATTCAAAGACTCCAGTGAATCGGCATTAACATAGGCGCGTGTGCCTGTTCTTCTACCACGCTTGTTGTGCACAGCCAGATTCTCCGGCTCAGCCATCTGCTGAAAAGGAGAAGTGATGGGAATGTTTGCCTCCATCTTCTCTTCTGTAACACTGTCATCGGAAGTAGACACAGATTTGGTCTGATAATCAGTTTGATTATCAGTTTGATCATCAGCTTCACACTGTCCGCCTCCGGTCACTCGATTTGCAATCTTCAAGAACAGCTGCTTGTCCTCTGAGCTCTTCAATTCAGCCAGAATTTTCTTAATGACCCTGATTTTCTTATCCTTGGCCGCGTTTCTAATTTGAATATCATTGACCAATGCACTCAACACCTGTCCGATCTCTTCGCGATGCATCACCACATCTTGGACAGTCTTGTTCTTCCATGCATTTAAGTCTTCCTGACGAGAAATATGATGGTTCGCGGCAGCATCAGAGTAGTTTGTAAAGTTCTTGCGGATTCTGTCATTTTTTATTTCCAAGAGTGATATGTCTTTCATCGCTGCGTCATACTTCCAGTCTTCAATATCATAGTGAGCCTTGATTCCAGCAATACAAGCTCTCACATTGAATACAGACACCAAAGTCTTCAAGATCCACAGTGAAATAAGCTTTGCAGAGGGTATCACACATTGCACAATAAAATAAACCAGTGCACAGTAATAAAAGATCCACAGTCCCTTGAAATACCAGTGAGATCCAGGCACCAAAATGTGCTGACTCCACTGCGATTCCAAAGAATCCTGAAAAAGTCGATCAAATCGATGGTAATATGTAAGCACCATTACCCAGAAGATTGACTGGCTATCCGAAAACGAGACTAAGAATGAAGGATCATGCTCATAAAAATAAAATCCGTACGCGTAGCATGCGGTGTTAAAAATCATTACAGTTCCCAGAGTGACTGTGATTATCGCAGAAATTACGCAACACACAGAGCGACCAGCGAGGGATTTCTGACAGCGCGGAACTTTTCCCATGACAAGATAGAACCAATTGAAACTTGCTCTGACCTGCAAATAGCAAGCCAACACCAAGACAGGCAAGTACAAAATTAGCATTATCCATTCATAATAGGCCAGACTTCCGGACACAAGCATACGCACCTGCGAGGTGGGCAAGCTCTGGACTCCGTTGGCGTTGACTACTTTCATCAATATGCGAAGAGGAAAGTCCACGATGGGCAGCATCAAATGATGGATCGTCACTTCGCCAAACCAAGAAACATAACTCATGAGCCAAGATACCGGTCGCGTGACAACCTCCGGCAAACGATTAAGAATCCTAGAACTTCCCAGTTCAGCAAGAAACTGCACATACTTGACAAGTACCAACGCGACACTGTTCGCAGTACCGCCAAATTTCGTTGAAATGAACAATACGCCATTCGTTGTGAGTTGAACGGGTATCGTGATAATACTGTGAAAATCGAGAAACTGAGGCACCAGCGCAAAACTATCCGACACTGAAATAGCTTCGAGCTGGGCGATAACAACCTCAGTATAATTAACGCTCTGCGACATGATCGGCGCAAAGCTGAGACCAAATAGTTTTTGTGGCAACGTACGCACAAAACTAAAATCAGGGAACCAAGTAAATAAGCTGATAAAAAACAAAAGGAAATCCATTTTGTTCAGGAACAGAATGGACTATTCTCACAAATCCTGCCAGTTACACGTTAAACCTATACTTCAAAAGCAAAATTGGAGTAATACATACCTTTTGACTTTATAGACTCAAAACTCAGAAAGCAAGTAGCAAACACCAGAAAGCAACTGAACACAAATATTCAGCAAACAAAGCGGGACCGTTTAGAAAAAGCAGTACCACTGGGGATTAGAAAAGGGCCTGGTCAGTCCGAATACAAATAACTGCTGGGAGGGCCTCAGCCGCATAGAGCTGCGATGACGTCATACGCAATTTGATTCCTCCCAACTTGTTCGTCCTTTGACCACAGAAACCGAAGATGCTGCTATGTTCAACAAGACAAGTTTAGTCTAAATAATTCTGATAAAGAGCTTTGTTGAGTAATTTTATCTGATCTTGTTAGAATTCTTTAGTAGCGATATTTTTCAATGCCAGAATGCGAACTTGACTTCCATTGTAATGTTTCAAATTTGATTGCAACGAGACTATATCCGATTGAAATTCACATCTCACTGAAAGAAGGCAAAGATTGATCAAAGTCTGCACATTAATTTAACTTAGAGGAAAAAGTTGAAGTCTTTTGCTAATGCCTGTTTGCGAGCATTAGACTGAATACGTTACGTTTCTACCTACAAACGAACAATACTTGCTGATTAAAGAGATTATGATCGAGAAAGCCTGTAAATATACCTATTGCACTTTACAGATAATAAAAACGGAAAACATAATCTTAGACTCAATACTCCAGCAGAAGACCATAAATAAGCCCAGTCGGACAGATTTTTAGGACAGCTAATGAGTTTTCAAGTAACTCTCTTCTGTAAAGTAGTTTAAGAACTGTCGAACGTAAAACTTGCTAGCTTCTTGAGCAAGCTGATTACGATTCAGACTACATGATGTCACAGCTTCTCTCAATCTGATTACTACCAAATGAGATTCATTGTCGCAATTCCGAAAGAATTCCACTTCATTGACCATAATCAACACATCAAATATATAAAAACCAACACAAACTCTCAACTATAAAATACAGACTGTCCTACTAAATTACAATATAATAGTTTACAAAATAAGGGCTAACTCTGCACCCCTCAAAAATACACAAAACACGTGTCGAAAACGTTGCACGTATTCTTGATACTATTACACAATGTTTGTATGAACACAAGTATAAGATCATTCCGCTGCTTCAGGGACTACCTTTCTTGGACGCCCCCGTGGTCGTTTTTCCTTTTCACCTTCTTCGGTAGAGCTTTTTGCAGCCGACTCGTCTACTGGCTTTCGAGGGCGACCACGACCTCGTTTAGGACCTTCATGGACCGGCTTTTCAGACTTCAAAAAGAGTTAGTACGTACAAACAGCAATTTTTTTCCCAAATTTTCCTTACCTCTGGTTTCCTTGGTCGTCCACGGCCTCTTTTTTCACCTTCCGCAAGAGGCGGCTTTGGCTTTTTTTCCTTTGGAGGATTTGTCGTTTTTGGAGCGCTCCCATCTTTTCGAGGACGGCCGCGTCCACGTTTGACACTACATTTATTTGTGTCAGCTTGCTTTTCAGAATATATTGCACGATTTCCATTAACATACGGTTGTTCAAAACTATTACTCGCATCTGGCGATTTTCGTTTTCCATTAGTTTCCTCTTTAGCTTCGTTGCCTTCTGATGATGAGTCTTCTGATATTTCTTCACTATCTTCACTGTCATTTTCATCTTTAACACTTGCAGATGTATCTTTGGTGTCAGGGTCAACTTTCTCATTTGCTTCACCAGTTCCGTCTGTTGGTTCTTTCTTAGCCTCAGGTTTCTCCTTTTCTTCTTCTTCTTCCTCTTCCTCTTGCTCTTTCTCTTTCTCTTTTTCTTTATCAGCCTTCTTTGTTCGGGGTTTCCTTGGCTTTTTGGCACCGAGACGATTCAAGCTTACATCCCCTTTGTATACGTCATCACTAATATGACCAGCTTCAAGTGCGTCTGCAACTTCTTTTTGATTTTCTGGATCCAAATCTGCATATCCGTCCAAGTCATCTGGAAAATTTTCCAGCGACTTTTTAATGTTTTCAATAACAGTAGGTGTAACACAATGCCTGTAAGCATAGTTAATAAACTGGAAGTTTAAGAATCTGCATGTGTAACATACCAATGTCGCCATTGATAAGCTTGGTGTTCCATAACTGTAACGAAAACTCCTAATCGTAGTTCACCTTTCTGGATTTTTGCACCAGTTTCTTTGCACCATGGCGACCGACAGGCAGCTCTTCCCGACGATGACAATTCTATTTCCGTAACATACAAATATTAGTGATTGCAATTAAAAATATAATTGAGGTTCATTGAACAAAAAAACGCGTACCGATTCTGTATGACATGATCGACTTGTTGTGTTCTTAGAACACTAAAATGACACGTTGAAAAGATATAAAGACGCGTTTCAAGTTATCAAATTGTCAGTCACAACTACTAATTTTTCTAATATTTCAACGAAAAGCTCTCTTTAATATCCGAAGGAAAAAATTCAAACTGATCGATGGGTGCCGTGTGGTGATTGAATATTTTTGATTTTGGATCAACACAATGTAAACACAATGCCGCGCATCTCATCTAATTTTATTTCACCTCTGGCACGTGTCGCTCGTCGCCCACACTCATTCCTGGAACCTGGAGGCATGGCTATGGACTATGACTTGAACACTTTTAGATTATTTTGATGTGGGATTAAATTTTCAACTGTATTAAAATAGAGATTGTTCATTTGAACAGTCTATAAGTTTTAATTGCCGATACTATCATGGAGTTATCAGGAGTAAAAGACAGTGCGCGCCAAAATAAAAAGTTTACGATACGCGCGTACGCCAGTTCTATGGAATTTTGTTTCAGTCTTCTATTCACATTTTTATTTGGGATAATGTACAGTGTAATTTATTTCTCTATAGATATGATTATGCAAATGATACGCGTTTACTTAGCATCTGTAGATACTTCTTCTTTAGAGGCTGACACTTTCGCATCACTACTGTTTATGCTCTTGTCTTTGCTCTCTGCTTGTGATTTTTCAGCAGCCACAGGCGTGTCATCGGAGACCTTAATCAAAGCAGAAGTACAAGAACTTATCCAGAAAGGTAACCAAACTGTGAATAGAATAGGGACAAACGCCCACACTCCCAGCGCACGCCAATTCCACATCACATTGACAAGAAACTGTTGTAATTCAACGAGAGAAATTGACGTAAGGAGTTTGGGAAACACAAGCTCTTCGGGAGTAGGAGGATGCACGAAAAATCTGAAATATATAACTAGACAAGTCCATGGACATGTCAAAAAAAGGGCGATGCTAGATATAAAAGATGCAATAGTTGATTTGAACGAATGCAAGTTATTCGGTGGTGTTAATCGTACTAAATGTGCAGCTGGAAAAAAAAGCAAACCCAGCAAAAGAGCTAGAGAGAAGTTCAAAGTGCTGAGAGTTGTCAGTACAAGACCAACGTAAATTAAGGAGTAGGATCGTAATTTGTTTATGTAGGATATTGACTTTTGACCGAAGACTTTGCTGAGCGCGAATGGCGTCAAGATTGTCAGAACAGCAATAGTAGCATACGCGACGAGTATAAGCTGATAAGATTATTAGTATAAACTCTGAGATCAAAAGCAAGTTACTTACAGATGTTGGACTTCGCTCCACAATGGTAAATAATATTAATGACACAAAAGAGGTTGTCAAAAATAGTCCAAAAGCGTATACAGCTTCCTCAATGGACTGCCCTGCCACAGATTGAGTTGATAGTAACCACATGTATATGCCTTTGATAGTAAAGCTAGCACCAATAAGCATAGCAGCAGGTAAGTAAGTACCAATACTGACAAACTGCCATGGTGACATCATCAAATAGAAAAAGAAAGATTGATGAAAATGTTCAAGTAAGTTATTAATTGATCGCAAGACTGACTCAGCTAGTTTTCCAAACTCGATCTGAGTATATCGCATAGAGCTGGGATCCATAACTGCTTTTAACGTAATAGCATCAACTCTCCATCCGCTGAAAGGCTCGTTTCCATATCCCTGCTTGTATAATCCTGAAAAAGCTTGATCTGCAATTCCTCGGAAGAGTGTTGTTGCTCTGTTTTCATAATCATGATCGCTGCCGGTCACTCCATGAATAATTGCGTCAATACGCATATGGGCGCAAATAAGAACGGCAGTATTAATCAAATCTAAATTTGGCAATTGGCCGTTGTATCCAGTATATCTGACTTCAAGTCTGGAAAAATGTTCATGAGAGCCAGGAAAGTCAAGTATAATACCGCCCTCAATAGCTCCACTCGACGCAGACATTGATGTGTAATGGTAATCTTCAACCCATTTACTTAAACCGTAGCTTGTGTCGGACGGAATCACAAGAATTATATCTTTGGACCAGACAGACCATCGAGTGAAGTATCTTGCCAAAGAAAGCGCAAGAGCAACACCTCCTTCATTAAATTCACCGTCTCCATTAATCCACGGTGCACATAAGATCATTGACTCAGTGGTATCTCCTCTGGGAGCGTGGAGGACGCCGTAGTTATTTGATCCGGATTTGACATCATCGTAATGCGAAAAAGTCCACTCGTGTATGGCAGACTTATATCCCATATCACTGATCCATTGTTCAACAACTCTAGCTTTTCTATTGACTGTTTTAGTACTGGGATGAAACAAAGAGAAAAGACGTACTCTACTTCTGACGCGTTCTTTAATAGTCTCACTTCCTCTCTGAAAGCACGTAATATATTCTCTTCCGAGTCTTTAAAATATGTATGAGCCTGACCAGGCAAAAGTGCGTTTTCCGATATATATGTTCTTCGATATTGCCCATCTAAAGGTAAAACAAATAATAAAGCAACGCCAGCAATTACCAAAAGTACAGAGAGCACTCGCAACACGCCGATAAACGAGCTTGCACTTTTTCCTGCCAGAAATTTTCTGTGAAGTCGAGATATCAATGGCATATTTGTGAATGTGAAGGACGCGTAATTTGTTGACGCGACAGGACTGTATGTACAATAATGTTTTTGATCTGTATTATATATGGTAGCTAGTGCCAGTGACCAATAATTCCTGAACAACAATTGCAAACTACTGCAACCTCGACGTCAAAACGCTTAAAACATTTCAAATCCTGCAATCCGTTCAAACCGCAATTCTGTCAAAAACAATTGGAAGTGGCTAAGTCAATTGATATAGAACTGTCTACTGATCTATATTGATTCGAGAAGGGCTGAGGGTTGGAGTCGACAGCTGCTTAAACTTTAAAGTCGTGGAGGCCATCAACACGTTCAGCAACAACTAAAGACACAAAAGTATTGTTTTTGAGGGTGATTGATTTTATTTGAGTTGGATTGCTGACTGATAGAGGAATTGAGAGCATTGAACAGGGATTAGACTGATTTTGTTCTGTGGAAGTGAGGAATTGAAGCAGCGTTCAGCAATAAAGAACACGAATATTACCATATTCCGACTCGCAATCATCATCTTCTGATTCTACTTCAGGGAAAATGTATGACGACTGGGCATATCATGTCAACCCGTCACAATATGCTCCGCAACCGACGCCTCAGAAACACCGGCGGCGACGGAAATCAATACTGCAAGATGTAGCACTTGAACACCAGGTGAGTTCGCGTTGCACAAGCGTTTATAATCTAAAGAGTCTTTCGTGTATTCTTCAAAACGGTACTAATTAAGCAATTATAGACAGGAGATTTGCGTGATACAAGACCCGGAAGTTTGCGACATGTAGCAGAAGAAGTGGTCCGGTCGCGTCAGGTTGTTTACGAGATACCTGAATACACAGTGCCTGTTCGACGAAGTAATTCAATGTCTGGAATTGCAAGACTACGAGATATGGTCACTTCACCGCAACAAGTGCATCAATTTGGGGAAGAAAAACAAGATAGACTTGTACTGTATCCTTTTACTCCAAGTGAACGACACTCGTTGTTATATTCACCAGGAGACGAATTATCATTTATGGATCTCTATGATTCTCTCGAGAGTGATCTCCAAGCAGCAGAGGATAAAAAGTTCTGGTGCGTAGAATATAGTCTGACTGTATTTTTGATGACCCACTAACTATAAAATAGTCAGTTTTTGGACACAGCTAAATTACATCGCGAGTCATGTAGACAGTTTATAGATCAGACTAATCAGACTCTCGAACTTTTAGAGGTTTTGGCATCTGGATTCGATTCGGTAAGACGGCAAACATCTACATTCCAAGACGCCTGCGATACTTTATCTGCAGAACATACTCGATTAGAAAGAATAGCCAACGAAATCGAAACTCATTTGAAGCCATTTAATATGTTAGAAGAGATTACAAAAAGACTGAATACCCCTGGAACTGATTTTGTTACAATGGACGGATTTAAGCAAATGCTGATTACTCTGGACCAATGTATCGATTATTGCAATGCTCATGTATGTTCTGTTGTAATTTGATGTTACACAACACTGACATTTTAGCCCAAATTCAACGGAATTGACTTATATGTCATGCGCTTTCGTCAATGCATGACAAGAGCACTAACACTTATACGAGCATATTTTGTGAATGCAATTCGCGATGTTGCAAATGATGTACAGTCACGTATTGCTGCAAAAGCTCTCAATGACGCCACACAATCTGCGCTTTTCTATACGAAATTTAGAGTTGATGCACCGGTATTACAAGGACTGACGGATGAGATTCAAAAGCGCTGCGAGGGCCATGAGGAATACGTTGGTCTTATGAACGATTGCTATAAGCATTATACTAACATTCGTCGGAGACTTGTGCTTCCAGTGATTTACAAGCGAATTACAGACATGAAAAACACGATTGCAGATCTGATTCCATTAGTAAGTGACCAGCAGATGTGTTCGGGTTTTAGATCAATGCTGACAGTTTCAAGACACGGCAGGGAATCGCATATATGAAAACAGTGTGCATTGACGAGTATGAGCTCTTCTATGCTTTATTTACCGAGGGCGAGGGCGTTGCATAGTAAGTTTATCGGACTGCTAACAGAGCTTTACTAATTATTATCAGTGAATTATTGGAATCGATATGTGAGCCACTGCAAGATGTATTTCGCAGCCGCATCATTCATGAAAAGAAAGCTGAAGTCCTCTACGAGTTGTGCTCACTTCTCCAAGGCCTATCAGTACAAGACCAGGACGGAGGTGCGTATATAATCTATTTTAGTACAACAAAGAGCTAATACTGAAAACTGTAGTTGAGGATGGATTTACTGATCGGCCACAATTAGATTTTGGCAAGTTGTTTCAGTCGACATTGCAAGATGCACAGATGAAATTAGTTTTCAGAATGCAGGCGTATTCTTGATTTGTTTGGAATTTGCATAAAAGTTGAGAGAGTTGCATTTATAAGAGAATGGAGAAATCTGAAGCATTTATATTTTGACTACTATTAGAGTGTTTATTCGTATTGAGAACAGTAAACTCTCGAACACATAAGTCCGAGTCTGAGGCGGTTCAGATTAGTACACAGTAAATGGGGTTAGGGCATAAAGTTTTGCGAAGTGGGAAAACTCGGAAAACGGAGACGGGAAGACGCGATCAGAGCGAACAACGTAGATAACACAGACTTCTCCCAAGAGAAAGATGCTGGCTCGATCAGGTTTGTTTCTTCGGAAACGGAGTCTGCAAAGTCCGATTTTGGCCGCTAATTTTTCAACGACATTTTCGTGTTTCGCGTCACCGAAATCCAACACACAGCTTCCGCCGCCTACGCCTCGGCGTTTACCGCGGAAAACATACATTCCAAACGAAAAATCCTTTGCGGAAGAGAAAGCAGCCGCCGAAGGCATTGGCAAGTACAAAATCAGCGCAGATGAGTTGAAAGTGCGAAAACGCAAATTTTTGGTTGTTGCAGTCAGCTCCTATCTGCTATTTGTTGCCGGAGCATATTATTACTTGACTTACGGCATTGCAACCGATGCTGCTTTATATGAGGACCCGGAGCCACGAGATACCAGAGAAGTGTATGAAGAATTGGCATCTCACTACGACAAAATTGTGAATAGGGATGAGAGGTTTATGTTTTTGGCTTTATGGAGAAAGGATGTCACGAAACAACTGGCGGTGAGTTCAAACTACATCATTAGTTGCATAGTTACGGATTCTGATCAATCTTTTTGTTTAGGGTGATGTTTTAGAAGTAGGCTGTGGTACTGGCAGAAATGTTGATTATCTTGATCTTCCTGGTAAAGTCAAGTCTATTACCTTTGTTGATACTGCTGAGAACATGTTGAACGAGACAAAAAAGAAATTTGAGACCCGGTATCCCAAATACCAGTATGCAAAGTTTATGGCGTCAAGAATCGAAGACTTGCCAGATGATCAGAAATATGATGTTATCTATGAAACATTTGGTTTGTGCTCATACGAAGATCCTGTTGCTGCTTTGAAGCAGATGCAGCGACTTTTGAAACCTGGCGGTCGAATTCTCTTATTGGAACATGGACGAGGAACTTGGGATTTTATCAATCGTGTCTTGGACAAAAACGCAATGACGCATTCAACTCGATTTGGCTGCCGTTGGAATTTAGATATTGGGGCTATTGTGCGAGAAAGCGGACTTGTGATTGACAAGGAAGACAGATCCCATCTTGGTACGACCTGGACGATTTTTGGACACAAGGAAGGCGATGTTCTTCCTGTTGAGCCAAAAAAGCGATTCCTGATTTGGTAAACTGTCAGCCGAGCAAGGGTGACGCGTCAGTCTCAATCTGGCGTTTTGTAAATAGCAAGCAGCAAGGGATGTGCCATGGCCACATTTAAACTTCAACTAAGGAGTCACCGTTTGGATCTACACGTTATGAAGTCACGACACCTGGCCTTTCCAGCAACCAAAAGATAAGCATTGCTACCACGTTCAGATCAAAACGACTGTCGAGGGTCAGTGTCAAATGTCGACAATTTTTTTTGGCATTGTATTTAATTTTGTAAAATATTTACGAAATTGTCAATGCATTGGAGGTGGTATCAGCTAATAAGCTTTTATCTGCCTCACGCTAACCCAGTTGAGGCTTAGTTCACCTTCCTCAATAGGTTAGCGCATGTAGTGGCAAACTTTTTTAGCCCTAACCTCCAGATATATAAATAGCCGACTTGCCCGCTCGTGCTCGGGGTTTTTGAAAAGCGTGTTTTGCACGTTGTTTGTTTTGCCGTTGCCTAATCTGGTAATATTATTATACCATACTTTATCGGGTGACATTAGCTTGTTTTACTCGTAAAGATGGATTCTCTTGCAGTTCCTCGAACTGCTGCACAGGCTAAGGCCTTTGTTGCACCTACATCGTTGTCTTATCCAATGGCGGCTTCTGACATTGCGCCGCCTGCGGATCAGAACGACAGCGAGGCTGCCGACATTAAGCCTTCGATGAACATCGCACCTGTAACTCCGGCCGCCACGCCGGGTGTTGCAAATGCGCCTGGCAGTGTTCATGTCTCGGGAATCATCCCTACGTTACAGTATGTCGTCACTGGACGATGCTGTCAAGAAGATCATTTGTGCTAACTGACGATAGAAATATTGTCGCCACAGTCAACTTAGAGTGTCGTCTTGATCTGAAGACTATCGCGCTACATGCACGTAACGCAGAGTATAACCCAAAGGTATGCGCTTAGTTTGGGAAAAATTGGTTTTTCTGTGAGGCTGTTGTTAACATGTTTCTTGTTTTTAAGCGTTTTGCTGCTGTTATTATGCGTATTCGTGATCCAAAGACAACAGCATTGATCTTTGCCTCAGGCAAAATGGTTGTCACGGGAGCTAAGTCGGAGGACGACTCGAAGCTTGCGAGTCGCAAATATGCGAGAATCATCCAGAAACTGGGTTTCAACGCGAAGTTTATGGAATTCAAGATTCAGAACATCGTTGGATCTTGTGATGTAAGGTTCCCTATTCGATTAGAAGGACTTACAAACTCGCATCACAATTACTCGTCGTATGAGCCCGAGTTGTTCCCCGGTCTTATCTACCGTATGGTCAAACCTAAGATTGTTCTCTTGATTTTCGTTTCCGGCAAGATTGTCTTGACTGGAGCGAAAGTCAGAGAAGAAATTTATCAAGCCTTTGAGGTACTATTTCTTTCTGAACTAAATAAAATGAGATTTGACACTAACGATTACAGGCTATCTATCCCGTACTTGTCGAGTATAGGAAGCAGTAAATATTGGTTTTAACTAACATTATTAGTTGCTACGCATAAAGTGATTGCAGATTGCAGAGTCTGAAACTGTGAATGCAATCACTGTTTTTATAGGGTACAGGAGCATTATAGGGTTTACAAGTTCTGTTTTTATTGGTTTGCAGTTTTTTTATTTCAACTCACATTTTTTCTGGGATTGTTCAAAATCAAAATGTATTAGTATAATTCGCAAAAGCGCATAAAAAAATAATAAAACAAAATAAAACTATCAAAATCTATGAAGAACTGTAGAATTGTAGATTGGTCATCATAGCCGAAATAGCATTGGGAGGTGCAAAGAGCATAAGTATCTGTCTGTGTACGTCAGTGTTTCACGACAGCATAATTCGACTCAATTAGCAGGCACTCTTGGTATTAAGATGCGGGAAGAAGAGCAGTTACCTTTATACACGGCAGAAGCCCCTGCACATCTGCAAGTACACGAAAATGCATCATCGTTCGGAGGTTCTTCGACAGTAAGCGGGGATCCGAACGCGAGAACCGGGGTACCTCTTCCACCTACGTATGCGCTGGCTCCCGAAGCGTATCGCGATTCAGTATATTCACATGCCGAAGACGACGAGAATGACCGAGCTCAGCAGTTTTGTAGAGATAATGCGCTCTACGGTCCGTGTGAAATCACAGATGATCATATCAAAGATTGGGGAGCAAGGAGGTTTCGGTTGGTGTCGCCTATTCCGATAGCGTCGGGTGAAGGAGAGAGTAGTAAGAAAAGCAAGTTCTTCAGTCGGATTAAGAGTAAAGCATCTGGAGGCGGTAATGGCATTGAAGTGACGTTTAATGAGAAAGATCAGACTACGTATGTGCGTACAGGGAAGAAGCAGAAAGACGTGACGTTGTACACGCAGCTGCCGATGTACAGCATGAGAAGGCAGACACGAACGAGGATTTACTTTGAAATCACGCTTCTTGCACTTGACGGCGGTCCAGAGAACGCTGCTGTTGCAATTGGATTTCTCGCACAGCCGTATCCTGTCGCGACGAGACTTCCAGGGTGGCATCGAGCTAGTATCGCGGTTCATTCAGATGATGGGAGACGATACATTGCCGATGCACTTTCTGGCCGCGATTTCCTGAACCAGGGTCTCTCTGTAGGTGAGACCTTAGGTCTTGGAATGGATTTTGAAGCAAGAACTGTTTGGGCGTGCAGGAATGGAGAGTGGGTAGGTGGATGGAGTATGATGGAGGAACTTCCACCTGAGGCAGCGGATGGTACGCAGTTATTCTACGCTGCTGCGCTCGATGTGTATGGAGCAGTAGGTGTCTACGGAGGAGCTGGCGTTGTTGTGAACTTTGGAGCCAAAGCTCCGTTCAAGTGGCCCGGTTTTGTTGATGGTTGATAGTACGGCATTTGTTTAGAATTTGTATTACACTATTGTTTACTTTGGACTGCTTATGGGAACGTAATGATGTCGTACAGGGATGTTTCATTGCTCTGTGGGTTAGGTTAGATATGACCGCCTGACGTTGAGCTGGAAGACTATAAAGTTGTGGCCTAACGATCTTTTTTTTTGATAAGAATAATAAAATAAGCTGTCATTTGGTTATGTATTTTTCAAATTACCAAAACATTACACAGAGACTCACTTTTGGGGCATGGCAGCGCGTACGTCATAATACGCGTTTGTTGTGTGCGAATATATGAGACTTGATACGAGTACAGACTAGCCAATACTCTTCTTATCGGCTTTGCAGTAAGATCATCCGAAATTTCAAAGCTATTGATTATGAAAGTACTATGCTGTATGAAAAGAAACAGCAAGATTAGTAGCTTTGACCCAGAAAATCTGTACAAGGCTCGTTTGATTCAAACTTGACAGAGTTCTGCGATATGCAAGCTCTAAAGGAAGTAATGGCTTTCCATGCTAAATAACCGATAACTGGATACGTTAAAGTAACTCACAAAACTGGCTTTGACTTTATTATGCTGATAATGTGGCTAATTTATTCTGTCGCCATATAAAAAGAAAAACCGAGACACTGAACTTATCAGTCTATGTAAGCTGATGGCACAATATCTAGAAGCTTGCTGCAGAGGATGCAAAGATCGATATTGTTTGACATCATAAAATAAGTTTTGATTGCTGAACAACGAGTTTAAAAGCGAAAGAGTCATATTTGACGGACAAGATTGAGGAATCATTGTATTAGTGTGGGTATACTGTGTAAGGCATTTTTATGAGCCGAATACGCTTCATGAATTACTCGACGAATCTTGCTATACTGATTAATAGTTAATCTGAGTAATATGTTACAATCTTTAAAGCCGTACGTTTTGCTTTATACATGTATCTGACATGAAATGTTAGTTATGCGGAGAGTCTTACATTTCTTTTGATGTGACTGCACCACAACAAATTCAAGAAACAGGAGGGATGACATGAAATTAAAGAAGCATTTAATTCAACTATTGTTACAATCATCAACTATAATATGATTCAATTTAGATTCTTCCGACCGTCAAAACCAAACCCCGCGAGCGCCATAGCATTAGTTATAACCCAACAGACACAATCTCCAAACGTTTCGTAGCCAAATAATACTATATAGAAATTAATTAGAAGCCACAGGGTTTGCCTGAACAGGAACCTGCGGGATGTCTTCGAGATTGGCGGAGGTGACGCTCGTGGCACCGAGACTGTCGGCAGTGTAAGACGACGCAGATGAGGTCGTAGATGAGGCACGTGAGAGTAGTTGTCTAGAGTCACCAGAAGTCTGCTGCTGCTGTTCAGCCAGAGGCTTCTGAGCAGGCTGCTGATGGTGGTGATGGTGGTGGTGGTGAATGTGGGGGTTCTGGTTGTGAGCATTTATAAGGGACGACAGGAAGGTGTCGGCGTGGTGGTGTGTTCGCCGCCCCTCGACGCCGTCCTTCACCGCGGTCGTCGAGACGCCGGACAAAGTCGACGACCGGGACTCTGGCCGCGACGGAATTGACGTCGGCGCAGACAGAGACGCAGTCGGTGTTATGTTACCGGTCGACTCTGTGGGCGAATCTGGGTAATCCGGGATGCTGTCGTCGGGAAACTGCGCAGACGTCGGGGTCTCGAAGCCCGTGATCTGGGGCGGCGTGAACGACCCAGACGGCATACGCTCGGTGTCCAGCTGTTCGCTTTGCGTGGAAATTGCTGCAGGTCGTAAAGAAGTGTCCATTTTGTAGCAAGAAAGTAAAGATATTCAGTAAACTCGGTTCAATTTGCAGCGATAACCGTTGCTTTAAGCAACTGATACAAGGCTCGATATTAATACTCCGCGAAGCTGTGTGACGTCACTTGCTGCTTGCACGTGAGCAGCTGTCTGGTTGAGCCGCACGTACTATTCACGTGAGTGTTGGGAGTTTGGAAAAGTTGGATAGCCGAAACGTCGGCAACAAGGCAGCGCTGTATAAAGAGTATTGTTTTTTGTTCACATAGTACGTGGTACAAACCTGTAATTACATCTTTAACTATTTAAAACATCTTGAATCAAAAAGGTTGCGTATGAAGTGAAACTGACTCAATCGTATCTAAAACTATGACAGTTATGCCATATAAGTAGATGCAACACGGCATGCGGCGCAAGGGCCCGTTGGAGATTTTGATAATATTTTCACAGCTTTGGCTTCCCTTGTCCGCTTAGAAGAAAGGATGAGTGTGGTTTTCTTTCCCTTCCCGGACTGGACTATCTCTTAACTGGGGAGTTCCTGGGTTGAGTTTTATTCTCTTTTTTGGATACATAAAATAGTATTTTTATCTGTTTATTATTATCTTTCTTTTTGTTCCTGGTAATTCGGACATAATTTGGTGAAATGTGCGGTATCTGCGGTATCCTACTCGCCGACCAAGGCGCAAACGCAGCGCCTCAGATTCTTGAATCTCTGCATTTCTTGCAACATCGTGGTCAAGATGCTGCTGGTATCGTGACTTGCGGTCCAAGAGGTCGTTTGTATCAGTGCAAGGGAAACGGAATGATTAGAGACGTCTTCAATGAGAAGCGGTTGCTCGGTCTCATCGGCAACATGGGCGTCGGCCATTGTAAGTTGCTTTATTGTTATTACAAGCTGCTGTTGCCTTTTTAAACAAGTTCTGTATTTATTATACTGGTCTTTGTTGTATTACGAGCGCAGAACAGTTTTCGGCGTTTGGACAGTGCTAACTTCTCAGTGCGATACCCGACAAGTGGAAGTTCCGCCAACTCCGAGGCGCAACCTTTCTATGTCAATTCTCCGTACGGTATCATTCTGTCTCACGTATGTTTTATCTACTCGCTGTATCATTCACGTGGAAGTATATACTAACTATAGCCTGCAGAACGGCAACCTCATCAACGCCCCTGCTCTGCGAAGATACCTTGACCAAGACGTTCACCGTCACATCAACACCGACTCTGACTCTGAGCTTTTGTTGAACGTTTTTGCTTCTGAGCTTGAGAAGACAAACAAAGTCCGTGTCAATGAGGAAGACATCTTTACCGCCCTTGGTGGTGTGTACCGTGAGTGCCGTGGCGCCTTTGCGTGCGTTGGCATGCTCGCTGGATTCGGTCTCATTGGATTCCGTGATGCCAACGGTATCCGTCCTCTTGTTTTTGGTGAACGCGTGAACGCTGATGGTTCGGTTGACCATTTAATGGCCAGTGAGTCAGTGGCGCTTAAAGCGCAAGGATGCAAGAAATGGACAGACTTGCTTCCTGGACAAGCTATCATTATTCCCAAGGCTACCATGAAGCCTATTATTCGACAAGTGGTTCCTCAAATGTCGTATACACCGGATATCTTTGAGTACGTTTACTTTGCTCGTCCCGACTCGGTTATGGACGGAATTTCAGTCTACAGAAGTCATCTTGCCATGGGTGACAAACTTGCTGCTAATCTTGTCAAACGATTCGGTGGTATTGAGAAGCTCAAGCAAGAAATTGACGTGATTATCCCCGTTCCTGATACTTCGCGTAACGCGGCTTTGCAGCTTGCATTTGCTCTTGGTATTATTTACCGTGAAGGATTCGTCAAGAACCGATACGTAGGACGCACTTTTATCATGCCTGATCAACAAGCTCGACGATCATCTGTGCGAACAAAGTTGAACGCTATGGAACTTGAATTTGCCGACCGCAACGTTCTCATTGTCGATGACTCCATCGTTCGTGGAACAACTTCAAAAGAAATTGTGCAAATGGCCCGCGAAGCTGGTGCAAAGAAAGTCTTTGTCGCAAGTTGTGCTCCTCCTATCAGACATAATCATATCTACGGTATTGATTTAGCTGATACAAAAGAACTTGTAGCTTATAATCGAACAGAGTCTGAGATTGCTGCTGCAATTGGCGCCGACGATGTCATTTATCAAACATTACCAGATTTAATCGCTGCATGTGCAAACGAAAACCCCGAAATCAAGCAATTCGAAGTCGGCGTCTTCACCGGAGAATACGTGACTGGTTTTGAAAACGGTTATCTTGAGCATCTAGACCAAGTTCGATTTCAAAACGCTAAATTAAAAAAATTGGAGCAAGGCGTTAGCAAAGCGGGATACAACGCTTTGGTTAATGGGGAAGGAAAAGCAGAAGTTGATATTGGTTTATATAATACTGGTGATTATAGGTAGTTGATGTTTTTTTTTTCATCTTTTTTTTTCTTCCTTGAATAGTACATAGATGTGCATAATGTATATTGCTTAGTATGAGATGATTAGGGATAAGCTCCTTCTAAATAAAAAAGAATCCATGTATTTTCGCATCTGGTGCTGCTGAAAAGCAACTGTTTAGTTCATTACAAAGAACTAGTTTAAATTATCATTTGCAGACCATTTTACCAAAAAAAACATTACTTACCACTGCGTATCAAGGAAAGGTAATTTTATGTTGCTGAAAAGCTTACTTGTGTCAAAACAAGATCGAGACCATCATGCGTCTGTTTTTCGGTTATTAGGGGAGAAGTCGTCTTGAGACTCATTTGCAGACTTCTTCCCAAAGTACAGTAATTACTACTGTTTTTCAAAGGCAGGTTGGTTTTCGACATCTACTGCTGTTGAAAGGCTTGCTTGTGCTCAAGCAAGGTCGAAACCATGTTCTTTTTTTTTTCTTTCGTATTAATGTCTGTAAGTTGTGTTATGTTAATTTATGTTTTCGTACAGATACTCAATTATTAATTTGACAGAATCTAGTCAAAACAGCCATAGTACAGTTTAATAGATCACCGATAAGATAGAATACAATAAAATACACTACAGTACAATACAGAACTTTCAAACCAAACCAAACAAAACTCACTAAAAATACAATAAAATCACAACACAGCACAGCACAATACAAAAAAAAAAAAATCAGAACACAGCACAATTAAGCAAAAGTCAGTAATATAGTTGCGACAAAAAAGTAAAATTACATGTGGGAAATCAATTGATAAGAAAATAACTCTCAATCCTTATCATCTCCGTTCTCGTTCTCGGTTCCAAAAACTTGCTTCACAGCCAACTCGACAGATTGTTCAGGTTTAACCCCAATAAGTTTAAACACCAACTTTCCATCTTTAAAAACCCACACCGATCTAACAACTCCACCAGCTTTAGTCTTTTTCGCGCCTAGCGGAGTTATCAAAGCAAAAGTCGGATCAGCGATTAAATCGTACTGCATATTAAATTTTTCTTTGAATTTTTTTTGCGCAGAAACAGAGTCTGCGGAAAGACCAAAGATCGTCGTGGATGAGGACGCGGTTGCGAATTTGGGAAACGCGTCGCGGAAGGAACAAGCTTGTCTTGTACATCCTGGAGTGTTTGCTTTAGGATAAGCAAAAATAATCACAAAAGATGAAGGATTTTCAGAAGACAGTTTTGAAAGATTGATTGTTTCGTCATCTTGGTTTTTTAAATCAATATCAGGAATCGGATCGCCAATTTCAAGGATTTTTGATTCTTTTTCAACAGCAGGATCTGGTTTTTCGTCTGATTCAGTTTTTGGAGCAGGTTTAATAGATGAAGCTGTTTTGCTCTTTTCAACTTTTGATGATTTGGTGTTTGCTGATAATGTTGCAGTTGCAGTTGCAGTAGCGGTCGCTGTAGATGATGCAGGTTTAGCGTTTCTCCCAGATCGACGAAGCGTATTAGGATCAATTTCTGAAACTTTCTTTCTTGGCGGCATATTGTATGATTACAATCCCTTGTTCTATTTAATCTTCAAAATAAGATTCAGCCAGTGGTAAACAATGACACAAATAATGGATAAAAATAACCCGGAGAACGCAAAGATGAGATGGGGGATCTATAAAGTTGTTTATGTGGAATGTTTGATGGGCAACCCCCCCTGTGCGGCTCTTGATAGAACATGCTAATTCGAACTTTGAAGTTAGATGAGGTTTTGTCTTGTCAGGGTTCAAAGAGCCAAAGCACGCATTCAATTCTGAACCACAAATCGACTGTAGTTAATATAAGACAGTATCAGGCTGAAAACATTGAATAACAGTATAAACACTTTCTGGATTATTTAGTGGTTGTAAGAAATAAATTATAGGAATGCATGTCGCAAAAAACGAACCGACTGAAAGAGAAGAATTACGTCTGGAATGCGCGCTCGTTGGAAAGAAAAGACGACAATTACATCAGTGGCTATCTACATCTCTTCTTTCTTTTTTTTTTTGATGCCTACGGACGTAGCATTGTTGCCAAAAATACCATTAATATTAGGAACGTAGCAATAGCGAGGTATGTAGCCAGAGAGCTCTTTTAAAAATATACTCGACAAGTTCAAACAAAAACAGTTCACCAAATTCGCAGAAAAAGAAAAAACCCTTCATAAAAGCAAAATTAAAAATACATTGAAAAGTACGATACTCTATTCTGATCGTATCGTATTACAAAAAAAACAGGAGAACCTTGCTGTCATTATTTTTATTTCCCTATGTCGATAGAGTAACCTTAAAATCCGCACTGGTTATAAAAAGTTCTCGAATCTAAAGGCTGCGGCATAAGACCAGCAGCAAGAAGAGCTTGGAAATCCCATTCTCCAGCGCCCTCGGTTTTCCAGCACCAAAAGATCCATCCAAGACCTTGCTCGTAGGCATCAAGTTGAGCCTCGACGTAGCGACGGGTGTTGACTTTGTCTTCGTCAGAATATGTGGAAAAGTCGCTTTTACCGGCGCAGGAACCAAGATATTGGCTGTTGTCGTAGGCGCCTTCCCATCTTGCACCACGGCCGTATCCGTTAAGCCAGAGAGCCTATAATATTAGCGTTAGAGTGGAGCCGATTTATAAATCGGGAAAAAAGAAAACGTACACAGTCAGTAAGAGCAGCACTCCATTCACCAACAACGGTCCAGAGAGATGTGTCTTGAATGCCTTTGCCTTCAACACAAGCATGAGCAACATGCTCGTCAATTGAACGTTGAAGTTCGCCTTGGGAAAAGACCTGATACGCGTGATGGTCAAGAATGACATTGTAAAACTCTGGGTACGGCATGTAGTCATTCCAGTATGTGGTACCCATGAAACCGTCATGGATAGAATAAGCGATATCGGAACCGCCTTTGTTGCGTAGAAGATCGTATCCGTAGCCGTAATAGTCCTTGAGCATGTGGATATCGACGGCGTTGTCATTGACAGCCATAGGCTCATTCACAGGCTGAATCGCGACGACTACTTCATTCCACTGCGGGGCGGAGTATGTAGCGATAACAGTAGCAAGAACAGATTGCGAAAACTCGTAGTTTGAGATTTGCTTAGTCCAGTCAATCTTATCACGGAGACCAGAGTTGTCAAAACCGTTCTGGGAACCAGGCATTCCATGGATATCAATCCACACTTTGAGACCACATTCACGGGCCCACTCAAGTGCGCGTTCAAGATAGTAAATTTGACCTTGAACATAAGGGTCGTTGTCAAGTACAGCAAAAGCCCAGTATCCAACAGGTATACGAAGATGGTTGAGGCCAGCGGCTTTCATGTTCACAAAGTCATCACGACAATACCAGGTATCCCAATGCTTGGTCAAGACCTCCAACGCAGCGTCATGACCAAGGGTAGCACAGAAATTATACTCGTCAACAGGACCATTAAGCTGCTGGAAAAGGGAAGGAGTGATGTATGGCTCCAGAACAAACCAGCCACCCAAATTCACACCTCGGACTTTTTCACTTAGACCGTAGCCAAAGTTGAGCCAGCGCTTAGCAGACGGAGCCGCGTTAACGAAGGAAAGCGCAGCGAAGAGTGCTACTAAGAACGAGCGGAAAGCCAGCATCTTCAGCTACAAAAAGAAAAAGAGAAAGAGAAAGGTATGAAAAAGAGAAAAAGAAGAGAAGAAAAGAGCGAAGAAGACGTAAATAAGAAAAAAGGCTGCGGAGGGGAGATAAAAGGCGGTGTGCGGCTTGGGTTTTCACGCGTCGCGGCCAAACCCAATTCAGGCGCGCACAAACGCGCAATAGGAATGCAGCACTGGGCAAAACCTGTTGGTTCTACGCAATTTGGCAGTATGAGCGTAGCCAACTTACAGGTACGTTTTATTTTGATTATTCGTTACACGATATTCAATCAGTTGACGAGATGCGAACAGCAAAAAGAGAAGCAGTTTTTTGAATTCTTTGTGCCTGACCACCGTTTAGCTCATCGCACGTGGCGGAGGAGCTGTGCGTTGCGTTGCTGCAATTTTAATGTGCGCAGATTAACACGATGCGATGCGATGCGCCGGCGTTCCCGTTCCTCGACTTCTCAAGTCCCACGACTTCAACATCTAAGCAAACAACTCTGTATTAAAGGCAAATATCCGGAAATAGAAACGGGTTCTTTGTTCTGAACAAACCCGTTTAACTATCGCCCGTCATCTATCCAGCCAGCCACGGTTCCTTATCCGTTTTTGTGCGACTCAAGCCACAGCTCACAGCCGCACTAATGCACTAAAACGGACTTCTGCGGCTGCAGCTGCAAACGCCAGGCATCCCTTTCACCAAGAAAGTTTAACCTCTACATTATTATTATTCATCTTTAGAGTTTTGCAGTACTTCTCATAATTTCATTTGCTTTTCTTTGTTTTTGTATATATCAATTGGATCAGTTTCAATTTTTTGGTGTTGTGTGCCTGTTCTGTGTTGGTATTTTGTGTGTAATGCTCAAGTTCAGAAGAACGCAGGCTTGCCGATAGTGGTAGAAGTGTGATAGTGGAAGCCTGTCGCGTACTGATGCTTCGGCCGACACAATCTACATTCCCGCACTCTGAAACCGTGCTCTAGTCTATGCAGCAGCAGCAGCAGCCAACCTGCATTGTAACTGAGGACGCAACTGCACTATAAAGAGACCGTATCTGCGATTTGTTGTCACTCTGCCGCGTTGGAAAATTCCTCGACTTTGTACAGAAGCCCAGCCTCTTTCTTTTGTTTCCAGATCGTCAGCAAAGTCCCTGCGTCGAATTCCGGAAACGTCGACAGCGACGATAAACGGTCTCTTTTTTTCCTTTTCCATTCCATTCCTTTGCAAATGACGAAGCGCGCTTTTTCGTATTACGCATACGCGTTTAACAGTCAAGGTATGAAATGAAATACCGGTCCTGAACCGAGAGACATTATATCCTCTGTTCTATATTTCATAGTGATCGGTTGTAAACTCAAATAGAGACTGCTCTGACGTTCTCTGGCTCGCTAAAATTACTCGAAGCTGTGCACTAAAAATAAATCACACATTCTCAGAAAAAATTGGATCAGATGCTACGGACTAGTACGATGGAGAAGAATATTAATTGTATTTATCTGATCTAAAAAAAATTAAATTAGCAACATGGCAAACATGTGCTCATTATACTTTTCGCTACACCCTGTTCAGTTAGTGTCTCCTCCAAATGCCTCTGATCCACGCATCCATCTCCGCGTTCGCTCATCCCTCCGCCGACCTTCTCCCCATCGCACCATAGACCAGATATGTGCGACACTAAACTTTGGCGCCTCGTCCGCCCTTTGCTGATACCGCTCGAGCATATTTGACTTAAACTCCTTTGAGCCTTCAACTCTCGTACGCTTCTCATTCCCACCTTCCCATTCTCGAACTGAAGCGTCTAACGGTAACCACTGCGCTTCTTCCCACCAGGAATCTGATCCTGTCATCTCTTTCAACCGCGAAATAGCTCTTTTAAAAGCAAACCGCTCATCTTCTCCTGTAAATGCTGATGATCGCGTGTAATCTCCTTTATGACTTGTCTCCGGTGCAGCCGCGCTGGCAAACTTCTTTTCCCTCTCAGTCTCGTCGTATGCAGACACATTCGGTCGATACGGATTAGACAAATCAAGATCAACTTCTGAGTACATTTCCAATTCTAAAGAATCTTCTTCTTTTGCTGATCTTCCTGCACCTGCTGCGAGCGCTGCCGCTTCTGCTTCTGCCACCTCGGGAAAGAAAAGCTTGTCTGCTTCCCTTTCCGCTCGAATGATCAATCTCACACGACATTCATACAGTGCGTCAAGGAGTGTAATCAATCGTCTTGCTTGATTCTTCTTTGTGAGTCCCAGAACTGGTACTTTATCAAGCACAATAGTATGATACCTACTCGCTATTGAAATATAATCAGCGCCTGCTAACGCACTATCGCAAAGCTCTTCAAACGTAAACATAGCAAGCCCTTCTTTTGTCCAATTTACCTTCAACTCCCGTCCATACACTGTTATTGTATCCTGGTGAGCTTCCATATCTTCACTAACAAGGCCCGGTGAAGATGCAATTTCGCTCAGCATAGTCTGCCATTCGCCTTCGTCATGGTCTCCAAGAACCCAGTACCTTGCTCCAGTAGTTTGCGCTTCATTACATAGAATATCACGCCAATCATTTTTACTTCGCATGTCGTATGATACGCATCGTGATTGAAGAATATCATAAAATGATCCAAACTGCGATTTTTTGAAATCAGCAGAATACAGTTCTGTTGCTGGTTAGTATGTACGATGTCTAAATAAAATACTTGACAAACCTCACCCTTCGGCAATCTATTAGAGGTCGCAACCAAAACTCCTCCCATTTTAAAAAAATACGTAAACAACGTCTTTACAATCTTCGCCGCCACTATATCCGGCAGCATAAACTCATCCAACAACAAAATCGCATTCTCATCAACCAACTCTTGCGCGATTTTTAATAAAACATATTCATTTTGTAATTTCGTCCGCTGTTTGATCGTCGGCCGATCTTCCTTATATCGTAAATCCTGGTTTCGTTGCGTTTCTCGGTGAATCCTAGCGTATACTGATAACATGAAATTATGATAATGCCATCTTCGTTTCGAGTTATGGGGTAATGATGCCGCGAATAAGTCCATCAACATTGATTTCCCGCTCCCACTATTTCCAATTAGCGAGCAATTGATTACATTATTAATGAGTACTTACACATCTCCGTGAATCATTAGTCCTTGAGGCGCTTTAACTAGATAAACCTCTTCTTCATCTGAGAGTTTTTTGATCAACGATAGCGTCTCCCGTTCAGGACTATACCAAGCCACCTTTTTCTCCGGTTCCTTCTCTTCCGCTTCCTAAATACTTAGCCCACAATCATCATCCGACAAGTCACTTTACATACATCCAATAAAGCAGAAAGCTTCTCAACTTGTCTTTGGAAATCATCTGACGGCATATAATCTTTAACGCGATAATATAATTTCTGAAACTCAATTGCAGCGCGATGTTGTGCTTCATCTGGTCTAAGACGACCGGAGTCAACGTATTGTCTATAAAGTACTAACGGATCCGTAATTGTCAACCCAAAACTTGTCGGAGTTACTTCTTCAATTGTAGTGCCATAGTGCCTTTTCAGCCCTGTACTGTGCTTGTTGTTCTTTAAGCAGTAACTCTTAAAAACATTGATATCGGAATCTTCGGCAATTGTATTTAGACCTCGATGATTCAATTTAACAGTGTACGGTCGTCTTATCTCTTTTCTCACAATAACCAAAGACTTTCTTGATCCTCTTTTTATCAGCAAAACTCCAAAACTCATAACTCCAAATTAACCAATTTCAAAATGTCAAATAATTTATTTATCAATTGTCCAAATAAAAATGCAAACTATCCCAGCTGTAACGAGGTATTTCAAGTCGTGTGCCCCGTCAAAGGTCATCGCATCCACGGGGTCTAGGTCTACACTTGTCATGCGGCTTAATTGGGAGTTTTATACCTCAGTGTCGTCATTGCATAAACCCATCTAATCTCTCGAGGAGTCGATAAAGTGAATTTCTTTTCTTATTCCTAGTCACTTCTTTTATCTACTGAGAATATACAGCAAAAACAAATGTCATTAAAGTCTGGAATTCTAAGCACAATTGCAAACGTTTCCTCATCATTTATTTACAACTCTGTCAAAGTTGAAATCGCACCTCACTTAACATCGTCACTTACCGCAGAGCACATCAAAAAGTTTCAACCATTTATCCGCTGGTTTGATCGTCTTCAAAACAGTCTAAAAACCACCCCTGTGATTGGTGGTTTTGGGCAGGTTGATAAAAATGGAACGTACTATCAATTGAAGAAAATTGAGATCCAGAGTGCAGATTTCTTTGGCGGGTGTGTATAACCTGAACATTATATGACGTCCACAAGTTTACTAAATCTACTTAGAAACCGGTTGGGATTTTTGAAGTTGAAAGCGTTGGTGGAAGATGATACTGGAAGCTCGCTGCCAGGAATTGTATTTCTACGAGGTCAAGCTGTTGCTATGTTGGTGCTGGTATATCCTTCATTAAATCCCTCAGCTAATGATCCTGCAGACTACGACGACAGTATGTTTCTAGTTCTTTCTGAGTGAAAAATTACTAATTTTATTATAAACAGGCAAAGCAAAAGTAATTATTACTGTACAGCCTCGAGTTGCTGGTTCAGAAATGGCGATGCACGAAATTCCAGCAGGAATGTTTGACCACGGCGATAAAGCAGACCACAACGGTGCTTTATCATTCACCGCACAAAGAGAGCTTCAAGAAGAGTGTGGAATTGAGATTACACCAGAAGATTTGAAACCATTATACACAACGAACGGAGGTGTTTATACTAGTGCAGGTGCTTGCGATGAGCAGTTACAGTTTTTTTACTGTAAGAAATTAATGGATGTAAAAGAGATTGAAAAATTAGAAGGAAAGGCTACAGGAGCAGAAAATGAAAGAGAGAAAATTCGATTGAAAGTAGTGCCCTTATCTGAATTGTTGACTGTTACGCAAGATATCAAAGCTATGTGTGCCGCAGCTTTGTATTTTAATATGAAGAGCAAGGAGAAATAAATAGCTACTATAACATTGTTAGATTTTAGCTATAATATGTACATAATAAATATGGTAAATGGTTTCTTATAAGGAAAAAGCA
Organism: Myxozyma mucilagina; assembly: GCA_030571435.1. Classification (NCBI taxonomy): domain Eukaryota; kingdom Fungi; phylum Ascomycota; class Lipomycetes; order Lipomycetales; family Lipomycetaceae; genus Myxozyma; species Myxozyma mucilagina. Next base: position 177,499 of record JAJLXV010000005.1, read on the forward strand.
TTTTGTGACCAGAAACAAGTATAATTGCCAAATGTAGATTTAAATGAGGGTAACTTCCCAAAGCAGACCAACACTCCGCCAACCCCGGTAACTTTCACGAAGGGCTCGTGCAGAGTGCACCGCGCGTATAAGCTTCAATTTTCTTATCAGTTCCCGCAATCGTTGTAGCTTCTTGCAGATTGCAGAGGCATATAATAAAAAATGACAGATTTTCAGGATTCTGTCAGAACTCGGTTACTTCCAAGTGAGGAACTGCCGCAGAATTCTATCTCAGAGTTTTCAAATTCAAGCACAATTCAGAATGAGGACGATATTATTGCTGCAGACGCATTGAATAGTAACGGTCTCGAAGAGGCGAATGACGCTGATGCGCGTGCGAAAATGATGAAAGATGCTAAAGAAGCATATAACACTATGGACTATTGGGCCTTTGTTTTCATGGGTGCGTAATTATACATCAATTGCTCAATTGTGTGGAGAAAATTAATGTCTTGTGAGATAGGTTTGGCTATGCTTTGGCCTTGGAATTGCTTCCTGAGTGCAGCAGCTTATTTTCAGGAAAGGTTCAAAGAGGATGAGTTTCTACGAGACAATTTCCAGAGTTGTATGTTTTGTGCCTGCTTTTATTTAAGTAATGTGCCCTGACATGTTTATAGTTATTATGACAACGAGTACTGTTACAGCGACTCTTGCTATGATTTACTTATCTAAACAGCAAAGGCACGCTAGTTATACTTATCGTATTTGGCTTGCTCTCATTTTGAATATTGTCAATTTTACTATTCTTGCTCTTTCTTCTATTACAGAGGAAGCTTGGCATTTGATTGTTTATTTCATCTACCTTCTTATTGCTGTATTCTTCTCCGCTGTTGCAACTTCACTCGCACAGAATGGAGGTTTCGCTATTGCAAACTTGTTCACTCCGGCATACACACAAGGAGTTATGGTTGGGCAAGCAGTTGCCGGTGTTCTTCCATCAATCGCGCAGATTATATCTGTAGTATCTGTGGAGTCTACCAAAGCAGGAAAAGAAGGACAAACTTCAACTGCTGCTAGCTCTTTCATATACTTTTTGACCGCTTCAGCAATCACATTTATTGCACTTCTTTTCTTCATTTCCTTTCATAGACGACAACGGGCGGTCATCACTCACGGAAGTGCACCTCCTGTTGTTTCAGCGCCTAGATTATCTGGTGAGATTGCGGGTATTGCATCAGAAGCAACTAATCACGAATATGTACCTCTTACAACCCTATTAATCAAATTAAAGTACTCCGCATTTGCTGTTGCTTTTACTTTTGCAATCACGTTGATGTTTCCTGTTTTCGCTACTTCGATTTATTCAGTCAATTATGTTGAGGGAGTTTCCTCACTTAGATCATGGTATCGTCCTAGTGTATTCTTCCCTCTAGCCTACTTAGTCTGGAATACTGGTGATCTGGGTGGACGTCTTATTTGTGGGTTTCCAAAATTGGTAGTTCACTCTCAAAAACGACTGGCCTTGTTATCATTTCTCCGTCTAATCTTCATTCCGTTATTTTTCTTATGTAATGTTAATGGTGAAGGTGCATTCATCTCTAGCGACTTTATATACATGTTTTTACAATTCAGTTTTGGTCTCACAAATGGATATCTTGGAAGCTGTGCTATGATGAACGCTGAAAGTTATGTCGATGACAATGAGAAAGAAGCAGCCGGAGGATTTATGGGCTTGGCTTTGAATTTGGGATTGGCTGCTGGCTCATTAACAAGTTTTGCATTGGTGGCGGAGATTGAGTAGAATTTCATTAGTGTTATTGTATTTTTTCCTCTGTTGGATCGTTTGTGTTGTGGTTTGTGGTGCATATAGAGTGTTGAATTTGTTAATATTTTGTTCTTGAGTTTTTGATTTGCATGCTGTCTGATGTACATATACAATGACCATTCTATATTATCTTACACTTCGTTCCCCTTTCGATGCAATACTTTAACCAGATGGTCTCATTCTAAAAAATTCCATAAACTGTAACGAGTGATTTAGTTTGCCGAATTTATTCAAATCTTCGTTAGGTTCCCGGTATATGTTGATTGTGTCTCCGTAAAATATTCGGCCATTGGGAAATTCACATTGAGTAATAAACTCCGATATTGGTGCTTTCGACTCTTCGAGATTTGTACTGGGTATATATTCAACCTTAAATCCTTGTTAATTTTAATCGCTTCAAAATGGTTAGCTATGCCTACCTCAATAACCAAAAACTTAAACATTCCATTTTGCGTCACGTTTGCCGTACGCACAATGAAGTTCTCCCCGATAGCAAAAGCATGGCCATCAGCTCTCATAGATTGACGTAACAACCACATACTTTGTAATTTCGAGCCGACAATTGAATCCATATTTCGATCAAATACAGCCAACAATTTAGTATCTGACTTGACGCCTGTTCTAGACGTTGAAAAATCAACTGGATCGTCTATTAAATTGAACACATCATCGTCGTATGTTGAAATGTGTAATTGTGAGAGAAATCGAGATTTATTTTGATGATGCTGCTGTTGTTGAGCGTACTGATCAGCATGAGCTAGCGAGCCTGTTCTTCCCGGTGCACTAATTTCTGGGTTTTCTCTGAATAATTTATATTCAAAAAACCATTTGCCCAAAACTTTTGGGAAAAGACGGGCAACTTTGTCGTTTATACTAGAGATTGTACTCGCATTGGTTCCTGGATCTTGAACCACGTATAATCTATGATTTAATTAGCTCTTTATGCATTCAAAAATTTACCGAGTCTCATACCCTGTGACCGGCATAATACATAAAGCTATTCTCTAATGAAATGCAACTCTGTAATATTTTAGATCAATCCAGTTCGAAGTCGCTTTGACGGTGCGGCGCTCCACAGAAGATGCCTTCCCACAAACCTTTTTCTAACAGTCGATAATCTTCATACTGAGCGAACTTCTTTCACAAAGCTACAGTCGATACGAGTGAAAATGTCACTAGATACTCGTCCAAAGTACTTGGTAAATTCAGCAATTAGGCTGGATGCTCCTAGTGCATATGTGGACAAGAAAATGGTATGTCTTTAACTTTGATTTTATCAGAGTGCATACTAACCACTGAATGTTTGATTTAGAGAAACACCGCTGACCGAGCTGAAGCGGAGCTGCAAAAAAAGCTTTTAGACGAGTCAGCTACTCTTTACGTTGGAAATTTGTATGTTTGACTTTGACGTTTCAAGAGGACAGACTCGTTAATTTTACATAGATCATTTTACACTACCGAAGAACAAATTATGGAGTTATTCTCAAAGTATGTTTCAATATGCTCTCACTTTCTGCCAGTTTCTAATTACTCTATAGGGTCGGTGAAGTTAAGAAGATCATTATGGGATTAGATCGATTTAGCAAAACACCATGTGGCTTCTGCTTCGTCGAATATTATACTCATCACGATGCGTTAGAATGCATGAAATATATCAATAAATCAAAGCTCGACGAACGAACAATTCGTACCGATATTGATCCCGGATTCAAAGAAGGAAGACAGTACGGTCGTGGTAAATCTGGTGGTCAAATCAGAGATGAATTTAGAGATGATTATGATCCAGGCAGAGGTGGATATGCTCGGAGAAACAACGGAGATTGATGTATAACTAAAATTTTGCTGTAATTATAGGGATTGAAAAAAAACTCAATAATATACAGTAAGTCTCATACTTCTAGACGCCAAATATGCCAATATTCTACACAAGAGAGTCTGACTATGATTGTTTAATTTGCAGATCAGGTAGCCGAACTAGCTGACAAGGCTTGCTTGATGTCAAATGCAAATTGAAATCGCCCATAACTCCTGGCTCGTACAACGATACCACAACTGTGTATTCACCTTTCATGACTTCACACTTTTTGGTCATTCCACATCCAATTCCATATTCGCCGGTATCAAGCACAATATCCCGAGGTCGAATTCTGTGGAGGTTTAGTCTTCGTTAAATAACTACACATAATCTCTACTTACGTGTATACTCGTTGACCACGTCCCCATGTTATCTGTGCATAAATTGGCATGCTAGACTTGGTTTCGACAAACATCTGTAACATTGAATCCTCGCTGACTATCAGTTTATATTGGGGATTATACGCATAACTTGGCGAAAGAGTATTTCCTCCAGCAGTGAGTTCAGTCCACTGTCCATAGATGTCTATGACATTTGAGTACACCTCACTCGCAGGTCCCAATTCGATAGGGTTCAAGGAATATGCAAATATAGAAAAAGCGTGTTGTTTATGAGATTCACTTTGTGCAGCAGCAACAACTGTATATGACGTATCAGGCGGAATATCCACTCGAACTAGATATTGAGACGAATCCACATAGTTTGACTATAAAATTAGCCTGTATAGGTAACAACTTGTCAAGTTCTATCTTACCTTTGTAATCGTTGGTTTCTTCATGTACACCTTAGTCCCTGCATCATTAAAAACAAGCAAAGTAATATAAGACTTTGGATCATCCTTTATTATATGTTTTGTCAAAAGAATCCAAATTTTCGACAGCTGGTTTCCGTTATTTCTGATACACATCTGAGGACTCGCGGCTGGTGAATTTAGTATAACCTGAATTGCCGAGCTGAACCAAATTGAACTTACACAAACTCCTCTCTGCTACACCGCTTTTCATATCCCATTCAAAGTGCATTTGCTTTTTGAATTTAAACAAAGCTGGATTCCAATTCAAATACAAACTGTTGAAGCGGTTACACATTCGGGCAAATTCCATCCAGAAACAATCGTCCGTTAATGGCATTGCCGTTTTGATATCAGCCGTCAGTTTGGACACTTGGTGCTGAGTTTCGACGTTCCATGGATTCTTGATCAAAACTACACGTTGACCATTATCTAAAACGCGCATATCAATAATTGTGTAGTCATGCTCACTGACCAGCCCGAATACTCTTGCTTCTTCGTCGGTCAATTTCCCTGTCCCTATCGTGACGAGTAGATCATGAAACCTCCATGCAGTAATTAGTCGATTCCAAAGTAGCGACGTATCGATATCGTCGTTATGCAGTAGAATATGTTCAGGTATCCATGTTGTGAAAGCAAAAATGTCACTAGCTGCATTCGAACCCGGAAAGTCGTAACCTCCCATTGCCTTGAGATATGCTTTTTCAAGAAGTGCAGGACTATATACGTTCTTTTTGGATTTTGAGGTGACATGAATGTATCGAGAAGAGATCGAGGTCGGGAGAAAATTATCAATTACAACCTAATTGGTTAGATATTGACCGAAAAAAGTGAAGAGGATATGTACCTTGCGATAAACTCCGTTGAAGAACAGTCTCACCACATATTTTCCGTCTATGGATTGAGTAGTTGGATATAAAATATCAGAAACCAGCTGTTTAGACATATCAGCCCAGTGCGATTAACATATGTACGTTACAATAAAGAATAAAATACCTCTTGTTGTACTTCTTCTTCCCATTGTGCTATTGCGCACAGAGATGCAACAACCGAGCAATCAGGTAGTATGTCCTTAAGATGTTTATTATCTCCTCTATCGGTAAATAAGAGTACTTACCTGGCATAAATCAGAAGGAATACGACTCTTTGAGATGCTCGTATCGTTAAATAGTGTAGCTTCATCACCCCAAATTTCTGAAGGCCTCTTCCAACCAGCAAAAAAGTGCTTTTGATCGGGAGATAGAGGCAAATATCCAAGAGGATCACTAGAGCTGTTAATGACTTTACTCTGCAAGATTTGTAGTTAAACATACATAAAGGCGTCAGATGTTTTTGTAACTAGTGTATCTGAAGACTCCCAAGGAGGAAATACACAGCTGCCAATTTTTGAACTTCGTAATAAAATAGCTTTTTCTTTATTAGGCAGCTGAAGATCTGCAAAAAAGCGCGTTTCTTTGCAAGCTCCTTTAGATGGAAGCTGTCGACGCGTAGGTATTTGAGAATCTTTAGTATCGGACTTTGAGGGAGCCAATTCGTTCAATTCAGCGCTCGCTTTTATTTTTTCCGCCAAAGAGGCCGCAGTTTTAAAAAAATCTTTGATTCTTGTTTTCTCTGCCTTCGATTCCGCTAATTTGGTGGCATCAATGAACAATGAGCTGGCTTCAAGCGCAGCTTGCAGAGCAGCATGACGTTCACCGCGTTCAAATAGACTGCGAGCCCTAGTTAAAGCATTCTATATAGTTAGTTACTAAACAATCAATTAATTAAAAACACTATTCTAAATACCTTTGCGCGAACTTCAGGTCGCGTGTCCATGGGTCAAGCCAAACAAATTCATGTCATTATCAACCCCGATTCCCATCAGATCAAAATCCCCGTGCTCGTGATTCAAGTCTAATCCCAATTAGGCAAGCCCCCCTGATAATAAGGTTGCGACTATTTTGGGTAGAGAGAAACCCGTGAAGCTCGGCTCGAGCTGCGGGGCATCGCGGCGACCAAAAGCAAATGAAGTTTCACGTCGGTTCACCGGCACAAAATAATAAGTGTAGAATTTATATAATAAACCATTGAAATCTAGCTGTTTTGTTGTATCTGCTGTTCTTTGTCTAGTTTGCAGACTTTGCTGCTATTGCCGCTGATAAAGTCAAATAATTGCAATTGAAGGCTAAAGTGGGCTTTCTTTACGTCATTTCGTCTCAGTCCACAATTGTTCAGAGTCCGTGATATCAAAGATTGCGCGTGCGCCTTTTATCGGTTCGTTCTGTCTAGTTAGTGCTCGTTTTCCTGCTATTAGACATAGACATTGTCTCAGCTTTTTTGTTTGTTAAAATACCATAAATAATGCCGGCTCATTCAAAAGAAGTGCTGCCTCCTTGGGGTTATGCGCTATCCGGCGCTGCCGGTGCGGTGATTGCAAACACAATTGTATATCCTCTTGATATGTACGTTTTGCTATCATAGCTTTAGTACTAAGTACTGGCTACTGACTGTGCTTGCAGTGCCAAAACGAAACTTCAAGTTCAGAAGAAGCGACCGACGGCTGTTAGATCAGATACGGAGAAAGGTGAAATGTAATTGATTTATGCAAAATTGGTTGCATAGCTTGCTTTTTTATTGACGAGATCATGGCTAAAACAAGTCTTATACAGCCAAGATGACACATACTACGAAAATACCATCGACGCATTGCACAAAATTTACAAGAAGGGTGGTTTAAATGCTCTATACACTGGATTACCTGGATCGCTTCTTGGTGTCGCTTCCACAAACTTTGCATACTTCTAGTCAGTCTCCTTACTTTTCGATATTTGTTGTTTATTTTAACGTGCTCTACAGCTGGTACGGCTTTATTCGATCTGCATATCAAAAACGCTATCCAGTCATTTCAACCGCTATGGAGCTGGTTCTCGGTGCTGTCGCAGGCGCTTTGGCTCAGATCTTCACTATCCCCGTCAGTGTTGTGACAACCCGTCAACAGACGGAAGAAACACCTGTTGCCTTTTTTCAAACTGGAAAGGAGGTTATCAAAGAAGACGGCCCCAGTGGATTATGGAGAGGTCTTAAAGCATCGTTGGTGCTTGTTGTTAATCCTGCTATCACTTATGGCATGTATCAACGATTCCGCGACATAATTTTCCACGAAAAGCCGAATCTGACTGCATATAACTCTTTCTTTATTGGAGCATTATCTAAATCCATGGCAACCGTCGTTACACAGCCTATGATTGTTGCTAAAGTCATGACTCAGTCTAAACCCAAAGAGGGAGAGAAGCGATTTAATTCATTCATTGATGCATTGGTTTATCTTTCGAAAAATGAGGGTATAAATGGGTTATTCAAAGGCTTGGGTCCACAAATTTCCAAAGGCGTTCTTGTCCAAGGATTGCTATTCATGTTTAGAGATCGTAAGTCGAAACATTATTTTCTGTCATTTAATCGTACTAACAACCATGTAGAAGTAGAATTGCTGATTTTGCTACTTTTCCGATTCGCCAGAAATTACAGAAAGAGAGCTGTGTTTCTTAAATAGACATGTCACTGTTTCTAATATTTAATTTTGTGCTACTTTGTATTGGAAGTAAATATATTGAAAATGTCCCCTTCTATTAACTGATAATATGTACACCCACCTTAATCAAAATTGGTTAGTCTATCTTTTCTCGACTTCCCAAATTGCAATAGTCTTATCAAACCCACCTAAATAATGTGTTAGATATGTGTTGTTTCTCTGTGCTCAACCGTGTAACTTACCGGAAACAACAACTTCTTTGCCATCGACCATTCCAGCATAAATGGCCTTAACTTTACCCTCATGATGTCTAAGCTCAGCGACAACTGCTCCAGTAGAAAGCTCGACACCTCTGATCAAACCATCATCGCCATTACACCAAATTCCCTGTTCAAAATTAGCACGTAAAGAGATGTAAAGCCTGGGGTTGTGAATTTACTTACCGTTCCTTGAGGTCTCCATGCAATTCTTCCAGTGGAATAAGCGTCCTGAGGAGCTCGTGTAAATGCGTTTTTCAAGATTGCATCATTACCAGATTCGAGCATCATGATTCTCATATGAGGAACGTTTGAAGTAGCAACGCTGATGAATTTTTGCTCAGTAGGATCAAGTAGAATATCCATTGCACAGAACGATACCCATGAGTTACTTTCTGGGTTCAGATTATGACGAGCAAACTCAATTAGATTGGGTTTCAACTTGTAATAGTATAAGAATGTAGAATCGCGTCTTGAAACAATCAATTTCGGATCAGAGTCAAAACCGTCAGGGTATACAAAAGCAACTGCTTCAGGATTCGTGGGGAATGAGAGAGATCCCAATTTCTCCAATTTGAAAGGGACATCTTCAGATTTTTCGATGGAGTACACATGTACCTTCTTGTCGTATCCAGCAGTAGCCATAAACTTTTGATCTTTGGAAATTGTAATTCTGACAAGATATTTGAAATGGTCCTTTTGCTCCAACAAAACATCTCCTGTCGCTGGATCAGAGATAACGAGTCTACCATCCATTCCACCAGTGACAATAGCAGATTCGTTAAGAACCTCAAGCGTCAAAATAGGAGATGAATGTAAGTGGGTATAAGACTTAAGCTCATCAAGGGTATAAAAGTCAAATATCCGCAATGATCGGTCTGCTTCAGTGACCAATACACAAGGTCTCACTGACCGTTCAGCTTCGGGGTTTTCAGTTGAAGTGGGCATCGAGAGATTGGCGACGGCGACAAAAAGAATGTTTGCAGTCTGCTCCGGAAGGAGAGTCATAAATGTTGGCGCGGGAATAGTCCAAGCATCTTGAGGTTCTGGTTTGATTTCTAATTCTTGAATGCCCATCGCGAGGTCGTACAGTCTCTTCTGCTCAATTATGCTGTCTTTCATGTCAGTACATCATTTAAAATCAATAGCGTGCACAGATTCTTGCCTTTCCAATGTGATAGAGTGATCTGAAGGAATCATGTCGTCCTCTATTCCAAGCTCCTCTTTGAATGCATCAAGTGTCTTGAGGGATTAGTCTAATTGAGCAATCATATTATCAACCTGTGACTTACCGAGTTGTAGGCATTGTCGCGAAGATATCGTGCCACGATAACGTGGACATCGTCACGCGATGGCATATTGTATTTCTACCTAGTTATGTCAGCAAAGTGCGTCGATTGAGGTACTGCTAATTCGATGTACAAAGTGTAGAAATTGGAGTTGATAACAATCATACAATGTCTCATTTGTACTTATTAAAATTACTTACCACTGTAACACCAAAATACACAGATAGTAGTACCTCCAACCTATAACAGCTTGAAGTCCAGATAATATATGCGCTCAGTCCTTAAAATATGAGTGGACTGCCTGATATAGTTATGAAATGGAAAGAGTTACAATCAGGAAAATAATCTCGTAGATAGCGAATTGAGTTTAGTGACCCTGTGCGGCGGTCATCTGGTCTCAATGCGTTAAAATGCGTTTGAAATCAAATTACATATTACAAGGTTACGGCAAAAGATTCTGCTACTATCCATAATAATATGTTATGCTAAAGCAAGTACATAATTTAATTTATTCTCATTTTCTAGAATTTTCAAATTTTTTTTTGGCAGGGACTTGGTTATTATCGTCGAGATTAACTAGTAAAACTGATTAGTGCAACAACTGAACTGAATTCTGTTTTAACTCCTTTGTGAATAAGTATTTAACAGTTTGTTGCAAGCTGCCCAACACCAAACTTCAATTAATCCAAGCTCTAATTTTGATCACGCGTTGCTATTTACATTTGTGCAGTTTAAGTTTTTGCTACATGTAATTTACACGGCATTTTTGATTGTCCTTATAAGTCATAATTATGTGTCAAATAATATACAATTCCATATGCCTTCCTTACAGAACCCATTATTTATATTCACTAAACAGTTCTCTAAGTCTATACTTGAGAAAAAAAAAGATCATAAAATTCCCATCGCCATACGCAATTAACTTAATCAAAGTCAAGATGATGTGCGCGACGTCTTTTACCACGTCCATCGGTTTTGACTGATAATCGACTTGCGAAATCCGAAGAATCCTCAGATTTGTTCGAGTCTGACTCCAGCTTTCGACCAAGTCGACTTTTCAACGCAGAAGCCGGCGAAGAAGTAAGTCTGCCACCATCATTTGTGGCATCACCCAGTCTTTCAGATTTTACACCACCACCACCTAAGCGGCTGGCAAACTCTCCACCCCGGTTTTCAGCCAAACGGTCGTTCAAACGGCCCTCGCTCGATCGGCTGTCATCAAGTCGCGAGTCAAGACGACCATAATCGTTCAGCCGTCCTTCGTCACCACGTCTGTCAAACCGGCGGTCGTCATTGCAACGAACGCGCCCTTCACTGAGACGATCTTCAGGCGCTGTGCTAGATGCCAAAGGCGCACCAAGTCTGCCTTCGGGAGTGTCAAAACCTTTGTCACTATATACTTTCTGAATATCCTCTTCGTTCTTCAGCCTGTAAGACTTGTCGGTTTCATAATCAGGCGATCTCATTCTTGGTCGTCTTTCTGGCGGAGAAAGTCGGCCTGAGTCGTAATCATCATGATTATCAGTATTACGTGGTGCATATCGATCCATTCTTCGAGCAAACTTCTCTGCTTCGCTATCAGGTGCGTATCTGTCTGAGCTCCACGATTTGTTAATCGGAGGATATCTATCGTCTCCTTTCAGAACCGACGGATAGTCATCATAGTCCCTATCGCGGCGTTTTGAAGGTGACGCGCTACGCCTTCTTGATCTTCGCTCAGAGTAACGATTGTCACGACCATGTCGTCGTTCTGATCTTGATTCATGTCTCCTATATACCGTTAGATACGAGACAGAGATTGACTGATCAAATTATAGTACCTCCGCTCTATTTCTTGCTCTCTGGGATCACCATTAAATAGATAATATTTGCTTTTCAGATGTGCAGCTTTCTACTTGGATCAGTAACTTTTTCATTCTTTCTGATCAAACAACACACCTCTTTTTTGTCAGTCAATAAAGCTTCCCTGACTTTAAGTGAATGTTTTCCATTTTCGGGATGAACTTTTGCTGTTCTAAGAGCACCCTCCTCTGGAACACCGTCGTAGAACTCTGCTTCTGAAGTGAAAGCGTCCAAAGCTTTTTTTGCGACAACTTCTGATTTAAAAACCAGTACAACTAAATATCATTAGTCACGCTGTTTCGTTCTGTAGATTTATGTCTTAAGCCTTACTGGAAGAGTCATCTACCCATTCAAGTCTGGGCTCTTCGTCAGGAAAATAGGCTTCGGCGTATGCTTTGACGTCTTTTGTTGACATGTTATCAACTCCATTCAGAAGAACAGCTTCAAAGCGCCTCATTGAATAGGCTTCTGGTATTTTCTCCTGCTCTTATCAGTTCACCTTGCTCTTTAAATGATGACTTGATAGTCAAAAAACAGACCTCTTCCTTTGTCTGTTCTTTGGCAGTTGATGTCTCGTCAATTTCCATTGCATCGTCATCGTCATCAAAGAATTTCTCTTCACCGGCATCAACAACAATATCAAACTCTGGAGCTGGAACCGGAGCCGAACCCGGGACCTCTTCCGATGCAACGGTAGCCATGGCTTATATGAACAGGCTAAGGTTGATAGTCTGTTTGTACTGATCGTAACTCGTAGAGGTTTAGTGCACAATTCGCAACTCTTGAAATCGAAAGTCAAAACAGAGTGACTGCAGAGTGAACAGGAAAAGCTGTGCAATTGCCAATACTCAGATCATAAAACTACGACTGAGCAGTTAACCACCCACAGTTCTTACAACTTGCTTAATCCCATGTATCGAGCCTGGTACAACGACTGAAGCTTAAAGTGACGGGTTAGGGATTTAATTGTAGAATTGGCTCCAATCCTCCCAATAACAAATTTTTAGAATCATAGAATTGGCCTTTTTTTGTTGGATTGGCTTTTCAGAATGGATGTTCCAGTCGAAATAAACTCCTTTTTGGAGCAGCTGGAGGAGGAGATGGACACTCTGGAATCAAGTATCTCGCACGTTATGAACGATGGACTGGCCGCATATTCCAACGACTTGCCCACAATTGACAAAGCAAAGGCATATATGACGATGCTATATGCGATCAATTCATCAATTTTCTGTAAGAACATCTACATCTTTATCGAAAAAAAACTATCTGGCTGACTTTTGGATTTAAGCTGCTTTGAAAGTGGGAGGCGCATTTGCTCCAGATCATCCTGTAATGGGCGATATTCGAAGAGTTCAGACATACATGAAGAAAGTGAAAAATGCTGAGGAGCTGGCAGCTGGAAGTATGTCATTAACTATTGCTTAGAATTGAAACAGGGCTAACTTGGGGTTTAGGACAAACGCAACTGAATAAGCAAGCGGCGGGCCGATTTATCAAGCATGCTTTGTCTGGAAACGACGCTTATGACGAAAAGAGAGCTAGCAAGATTAAATTTAACGATGCAAAAGAAGACGATAAAAAAGAGTGGGACGAGGGCAATATGGAAACCATTGGCAAATCAGCGACCGAAAATGAACAAATGCAAGACGATGAAGCTGATGAGCCGACTGGTTCTGGAGAGACTTCTGACGACATTGAAATGATAGATAGCGATGAAAAGTCAGAGAGTGTTCCAACAGGCAAGGAAACCAAAGCAAAAGATACTAGAGCTGCTGTGAAAAACTTTTTAGACGAGGTTCAAACAACTTATGATTTAAATGGTAAAAATTTGGACAAGGAAGAAGAAGAGGACAAAGATACCATTGTAGTCGAAAGCAAATGGGAGGAAGTTTATGAGCCTAAGACGAATGATTTCAAGGTTACTAAACAACAAAAGAATGTGAAGAAACAACAAGCAAAGAATTTCAAGAAGCAGAAAGCTTCAAAATCGCAAGGTACTGCAAACATTACACCCCAACCAAAGAATGCAGAGAACAGGCAAAATAAAGCAAACAGTAATAAGGCTCCGAACGAGAAAACAGCTCGAACGAAAAGAAAACAAGTTAAATAGTCAGAGTTGCGAAATAGCTACTGGTTGAGAAAAGACTGATTGAATTTTGGGAGCATTATGGGATTTCGGCGTTTAAATGATTTTCTGGAAAGTTATTAAATATATGATTAAGAACGGATAGAAAACTGATACAATAATACATTTCACATTTTATTTATGACCTTTCAAATGTTAGACAGTAAGCGCGTAGGCACCTGAACTTCACCATATGAATGTGACAGATCGGGTAAGGGCTAAGCGCGTTAAGTTACCCGGTTTTGACGCGTCTTTGATTAATAGGTATCACGAACAAGCGCGTTGTTAGCTACGAAGAATCAATAATAAACAGACTTTCCCGCTAACGGTATGTTTAAGTAATGGAATTATAAAAGCTGCTCTTTTGACTAACTAAATGGACAGATTATTTTAAATTTTCTGCTGTGAAAGCGTGTGTCGCGTAGCTCGTTCAGTATGGGGCAACTAACGCGTATTGAAGTGAGCAACTTCAAGTCCTATAAATCAACGCAAACCATTGATTTTGGCCAATCATTTTTTACCAGTATTATTGGACCGAATGGAGCAGGAAAAAGTAATATGATGGACGCTATCTCCTTCGTCCTTGGAATTAAAAGCAGTCACTTGCGCAGTAACCAGTTGAAGGATTTGGTTTACCGCGGACGCGTTATGGCTAATAACGACGAACTCTCAACTCAAGGAGAAAATGACCCTGCAACTGCTTCTGTCACTGCTGTTTATGTTAAAGATGATGGTGAAGAAATGAAGCTCAAGCGCTCGTAAGTCAACCTAAGTGAACAAGCAATGCCAATCTAACAATCATCAGTATCACCAGTCAAGGAGCTAGTGAATATCGGCTCAATGGTCGATTAGTTACAGCAGCTCAGTATTCTAGAGCGTTAGAAGAAGAGAACATTTTAATTAAAGCTCGAAATTTCCTCGTTTTTCAGGGTGACGTAGAGGCCATTGCAGCACAGTCACCTAAAGATTTAACACGACTAATTGAACAGATTTCAGGCTCTCTGGAATACAAAGCAGAGTACGAAAGTTTGAAAGAAGAGCAAGAACGAGCTGCAGATGCATCAAATATTGCGTTCAATAAGAAGCGTACTTATAATAGTGAGATCAAGCAATATGTTGATCAAAAAGTTGAGGTAGAGCTTTTCGAGAAAAAGTCAAAAGAAAAAGTAGGCATTGGACTTGTTAATTTTGGTTTGAGTATATCTGACAATTAAATTAGGATGCTGCTATAATCAATCACATTCTATGGCAACTTTTTCACTACACCCGAGCTATTGACTCTAGTAACGTTCAAATTGAGGTTGCAATGGATCAAGCCCGCAAACTAAGAACAGAACTGGCAAACGAACAGGAAGTTTTGGACAATCTGAAAGTTGAACACTCACAAGTCACTCGTCGACTACAGAAACAAGAACGGGCAATTAAGAAACTTGAGAAATCGATTGAAGAAAAAGCGACTAGTCTAGTTCCTGTTGACGAAAAAATTAAAGTGATCAATGCTAACGGAAAAAGACATAAAACTCGACAAGCTGAGGTTGCAGCTGACGTTGCGAGACAAGAAGCTGCTGTTAAGCATTTGCAATCCGAACTCGAGAAAATCAATAAGACTATTGAGGACTTCGAGGCACAGCAATTGACTGCATCACAAGCAAATGGTATCTCACTTAGTGAGGAGGACATGAAGACATATGCTGGTTTGAAAGAAAACTTTAACCGCAGAGCAGCAAAGGAGCGTGCATCCTTGGATAATCTTTCTCGACAAAAGAGGACACACGAGGATAGCGAGACCACCTTGCGTGGTAAGATTGATGAGTTTAATTTACAGAAAAGTCGCCTGGAGGAAGAAATTGCGGAAATTACTGTCAAGAATGATCAGGTATGTCAAGGGTAAGATTTCTTGCAGCTTTTGTTAATTTGTACAGGTTTCGACTCACGTCAATCAAGATATGCAAGAACTTGATTTGAAAAAACGACAGCTTAACACACTTGTGAACGAGCGGCTAGAGCAATCAGCAAAACAACAAGAGCTCAACAGTCGGTTACAAAAATGTTTAAGCGAGCTTCTTGACGTAACCAATGACCGTCGCGAATCTGAGCGCGAGCTGAAAATGAAAGAAACGATCGCCTCTTTGAAACGTATTATTCCTGGAGTTCGAGGACGAGTTTGTGATCTTTGTAAACCTAAGCAACGAAAATATGAGACAGCAATGAGTACCGTTCTCGGACGGAATTTTGATGCAATTGTGGTTGATACTCAGAAAACTGCGACAGATTGCATTACTTACATGCGAGAGCAGAGAGCCGGAGTGTGTACTTTCATTCCACTTGACTCTGTTGTTGTGAAGCCGATTTCGTCGTCACTCAAGGGAATGCACAAACAAATGAGACTCGCTATTGAAACTATTGATTTCGATTCATCAAATCAAAGAGCTATGGAATACGTTTGTGGAAGCGCCGTTGTCTGCGATGACATGAACGTTGCAAAGCATCTTCGATGGGAGAGAGGAGTTGAAGCTAAAGGTGAGTATTTCTTTAACTTTTTTTGACCTATATACTGATTTGTAAAAGCTGTGACTTTGGACGGATCAGTCATCCATAAAGGCGGTCTGATGACTGGAGGTAGACATGGCAACTCTGGTGGTAAAAAATGGGAGGATCAGGCAGTCAAGGGTACGCACAGAAAATACTGTTTATGAAATATGCTAACAATGTATAGGACTACAACTCTTAAAAGAAAACTTAATGGCTGAACTATCTGAGCTTGCGAAGGCAAAGCCAAATCCTTCAGTAGAGGAGAACTTATCCGCTGATGTCAGTGGGCTTGAACAGCGTCTGGCATTTGAGCGCGAAAATCTTGTACGTATCGTCTTTTCAGAGTCTGGACTTGTAAACTGACCAAAATAGGCTATTATTCGACGGTCCCTCAAATCCAAACAAGACGAACTCAAATTTGTTGAAGAGCAACTTGTTGCACTTACTCCCAAACTAACAGAAGCAGAAAGAAACCTCGCGACAATCAACGCACAAGTTGAAAAACTTGAGACAACATTACATAAAATTGAGCAAGAAGTCTACGCTTCTTTCTGTGCCAAGATTGGTGTCGAGAATATCCGTCAATATGAGGAATTTCAAGGTGCTCTATTACAAGAAGCGTCACGCAAGAGATTACTTTTTACATCTCAACGATCGCGAATTTCGAATCAGTTGAAATTCGAACAAGAACGATTAGCCGAGACAAAAGAGCGATTGAATAATATTAACGCTAGTATTGAAAAAGAAGCAAAACTTGTTGATCAACTTTTGTCGGAGAAGAAAGCAATCAGTGATGAAATTGATATTTTAAAGACAGAGTTGTCTGCTGTTAATGATGCCTCGGTGGAATACAAAGAGATGGCCGATTCAAAAGCTGAAGAAGTGTCTCAAAGCCGAAATGAGGTTCAAAGAATAAATAAGGATATTGAGAAACTTTCTCGGAAAGTCAATGCAATGGTAAGTCTCTTGAAACGTATCAAGTGAGATTGGTTATTGACTAATTGATACAGCAAGAGGAGCTTGAGACGAAAAATTCTCGACGTGCTAGTCTTTTGCGGAATTGCAAATTAGAAGGCATTGATATTCCATTAAATGAAGGGTCTTTGGACAATATCCCAATTGGCGAGGGTGCTTTGCTTGACAATCGAATGGAACTTGATGATTTTGGTGGAGCGTCGCAGGTTCAGCCAGACACGAATGATTTCGGTATCACGGTTGACTTTGACTCTTTAAGTGAGGAACTACGAAGGGTAAGTACACATGGTTAATGTCAGTATCCGGTTCTAACAATCAGTGTAGGATGATAGTGAAGCAACAGGTGAAATGCTCTTAGAAAAAATCCGACAGCTGACATCAGAAATGGAGAAGATGTCTCCAAATATGAAGGCTTTGGAACGATTAGCTGAAGTTGAAGGACGTTTGGATGAAATTGAGCGAGAGTTTGAGAAAGCCCGAAAAGCGGCAAAGCAAGCCAAGGATAAGTTTAATGCTGTCAAGGAGAGAAGGTAAGTCTGATTTTCAGAAAGAAGCAAAGGCTGTTGCTAATATGTTTAGACTGGATTTGTTTAATAAGGCTTATGGACATATTTCGGAGCAAATTGATCAGATTTATAAAGAGCTTACTAAAAGTCGTTCTTTCCCACTGGGTGGAACAGCTTATTTGACAGTTGAAGACCAGGATGTACGTATATAAGCCTGAATAGTAGACACAATAAACTAATAGTCTAGGAACCTTATCTGGACGGTATCAAATATCATGCAATGCCACCTATGAAACGATTCCGAGACATGGATCAATTATCAGGAGGAGAGAAAACAATGGCAGCATTAGCGCTGTTATTTGCGATTCACTCATATCGACCATCACCATTCTTTGTACTGGATGAAGTTGACGCTGCACTTGATAATGCGAATGTCGCGAAGATTGCGAATTACATTCACGATCATGCGGGACCTGGCTTTCAGTTTATTGTTATTAGTTTGAAGAACGCATTGTTTGAGAGATCTGATGCGTTAGTGGGAATCTATCGTGCTCAGGTTGAGAATAGTTCGCGAGCATTGACACTTGATGTAAGTTGGTTTTTGGATTATTGGTTTTATATGATTCTAACGTAATGGTAGCTGCGAGCTTATCCGGAGTAATATGAGTGAACGACGTGAAAGTGTCAAGATCGTAAGAGTAGATGGGAAAGTTGGTTAGTGCGTAATGGTTGCTGTGTTTAATAAGAGTGGCTACGAGGTGTCTTTAATGTACATTAGCTCGGTTTTGTAATTGTGACAATATATTGTGCAGTTTTTAGTAAACTTCAGACGAATTGGGAATAAGATCACGAGCAAGTGCCCTACATGTATAGTAAGGGGTTTGTAACGTTAAGGCAGAGTGTAGGGCTAATACAGCCCTACTTTAAGCAGTCACGTCGACTGGGAGTAATACGCCGCAGCAAGTCGTAGGAGCAGAGCGCGTGTTGGAAGAGAGTCTTGAATTTGGTAGGCGTTCTTGTCACTCATCGGTCCATAGTCATCAACATCATCCGCCATGCCACCAAAAGTGAGTAGTTGAACGATATTCCGAGCGAGAATTACGATTGGAAAACGAAAGAGAACATGTTGTTGATTGTGTTTTGTTGTTTAGTTCGATCCCACTGAGGTTAAGATCATCTACCTGAGAGCCACTGGTGGTGAAGTTGGTGCCTCGTCGGCGCTCGCTCCCAAGATTGGTCCTCTTGGTTTGGTATGTTTTTGAGAGAAAAAGGATGGAATACAGAGAAAGAGTATTAATAGGCTGTTGAATAGTCGCCCAAGAAGGTCGGTGAAGATATCGCCAAGGCCACCAAGGACTACGTGAGTGACCCATGAAGAAGAAAAAGTAAAGACGAAACAGAGGCTTATACGTTATTACAGAAAGGAATTCGTGTTACTGTCCAGCTCACCATCCAGAACCGTCAGGCTACCTGCTCTGTCGTTCCCGCTGCGTCGTCGCTCGTCATCACTGCTCTTAAGGAGCCCCCAAGAGACCGCAAGAAAGACAAGAACGTCAAGCACAGCGGCAACATTCCCCTTTCTGAGATCATCGAGATTGCCCGAAAGATGCGATACAAGAGTTTAGCTAAGGAGTTGGCCGGTACCGTTAAGGAGGTTTTGGGAACTGCTCAGTCAGTTGGATGCCGTGTTGACGGCCAGAACCCCCACGATATCATGTGCGTATCACAAGTCTTCAGTTTCACGAAAGAGTAAAGCTAACGAGTTATAGTGACGGTATCAACAGCGGCGAGATTGACATTCCTTCCGAGTAAACGGTTGCACAATAGAGCGATGATGTTTGATACGGTTGGGTTTGGAAAAAAATTGTATGTTAATTGAAGGGATAATAAAAACTCTTTTGCCATTAATATTGTCTTCCGGGACAATGTGCTTAGTTGGGTTTACGTTGGTTTTTGTTTTTGTTTTTGTTTTGTGTTTAATGATGTAGAAAGATGTTTGCCAACACTCTGGTGCACAATTGATTGCATCTTGAATGCTTTCTTGCCGTATTGTGCACCTATTTTGGTGCAAACTAGATAAGAATTTGCTCGTTACTCACCGCGTCGTTCTTGCTATTTGTTTAGTGTGGGCGGAGTGTTCCTTTTTTGAAGCATATACTCATTTATATATTTACTGTGGGTAATATTCATGGTGGGTATTGTAAAAATGTAGTAGTTTTTAGCTGATCAGTACTGAATACTGAATATTGAATACTGAATACACACGTTTAAACACACTCTTTCTCTAAGTCCCAACTGACTTTGTTTACCGAGTTCTAGTTCTTGACAGGAGCACTATTCTGGTGCAGAAAGCACGACCACCAAACCCTCGACCCGTCTGAGCGGCCAATGATTGGTCCTTCGTCGGGAAGCGGGTTCGGGCGCGCCGCGAAAGAGACTCTTGATTTCCGTTTGCAGAAAAAAAGCAGCCAGAAACCGACCCTTTGTCCATTCTGCCAGCGATTGTTTTTTTTGTAAACAAAACACACTTTAAAAAACTGCAGAAATGAGCGCTTTGAGATTGGCCACTCGTTCAGTTGTTCGCTCGCGACCGGCGGCAGCTTTGTTGAAGGGAGCTGTGCGCACCTACGCCGACGTCCCCGCCGACAAGATCCGCTTGAGCTTGACCCTTCCCCACCAGGTGTGTTATATTGTGTTATTTTACGGGGTTCTGCGGAGTCTACGGACGCTGGTTGGGCGTCAATTGAGCGAGAATCAAGGAAGTTTGGTGGTGGTGGTGGATGCTAACTGGGTGTTTCTAGACTCTCTACAACAGCGTTGATGTGTATGTGCGATCCGTCTCTGCGACAATTCACCTTGTTTCGTTATTGTATTTTGCTTTTGCCAGCAGTAGTTACATTCTGCGTCAAGCAAATCAATTGGACGACAACAGATCGAAACAAAAGTACTGACAGGAAACAGTGTCCAGGTCAACATCCCCGCCGTCACCGGTGACCTCGGTGTTTTGGCCAGCCACGTTCCCACCATCGAGGAGCTTCGACCCGGTGTCATTGACATTGTTGAGGAGGGTGGTGCTACCAAGCAGTTCTTCGGTGAGTCTTCAAACAAATAAACCACAAACAAAAACAAGAAAACAAGAAGTTAACAGTTACAAGTCTCTGGTGGTTTCGCTACCGTCCAGCCCGGCTCTTTGTTGAGCATCAACGCCGTCGAGGCCTACCCCGTTGAGGACTTCAGCGCTGAGGTACGTTTGTCTTTATATACTCTATTTGTTATGTTTTGAGTACGGCATACTAACATCGGAAACAGGCCATCCGCTCGCAGCTCGCCGAGGCCCAGAAGAACTCTACCTCTGGCAGCGAGATCGACCAGGTCGAGGCTAAGATCGAATTGGAGGTTTTGGAGGCTTTGGCTGCTGTTGCCAAATAAAGCATGCTACATATATCTGGGGTCATAGTCTTACATTGAATAAAAATGATACATTAATCTATGTCGGGAATTAGCTAGTCGGCTCTACCACGTAAAGTTCCCCCTATCTGGCAATTGCAATGAATCTACAGTTGATATTGCCATATCCAATTGCCTAAACATACATATACTCTCTGAAAAGGCAACTCCAAAGAGTCTCCCAGCCTGGCTTGTAAACACGTGAAAACTCTACTTATTCTCCGCCGGAGCTAGGAAACCTTGCCTGTTTTGTGACTCTACTTGTTTATTTGTACATAAATCCTGTTTAATTTCGACAATAATTATATTGTCTAATTGAAAGCAGTCATGGCCGACTCACAAACATTTGGAACTTCACCAAAGAAACCTGTCTTTGTTCGCACCGACCCAGAAAAACTGGTTTTGAGCGAAAGTGCTGCGAAAGCGGCCCGTCTTCGCTCACACCGCGACAGAGATCAAATGGGGACCGACACTAGTATCGTGGATGCTTCACGATCCTGGGAACCGACGAGTTGGCATACAAAGCCGATTGTGCAGGATGTGGTCTATGACGACCAAAAAGCAGTTGAAAAAGTCAGTGTTCCTATTCTATCTCAAGATAATATCGATATATGACCTACAATTGATGAGATAAAGAACAATTACTGACCTCCTTTATTATAACAGGCACTTCAAAAGTTAGAAGCACTTCCTCCACTTGTTAGTCCCTACGAGGTTCGTTATTTCTGTTCACTATACCTATTCTCTGCATTCTGTGTTTTATTTTGACTATTTTAAAGATCAACAAATTACGAGATTTGCTCCATGACGCTGCTCTAGGAAAAGCATTTGTGCTCCAAGGAGGCGATTGTGCTGAACTCTTCGATTATTGCTCACAGGTACGAGAAATTTCCAAACATAATAGTTTGGAGTCTGACTGGGGGTATAGGACCGTATCGAATCAAAAATGAAAATTCTCTTACAAATGTCGCTTGTCTTGGTCTGGGGTGTGTTTCTATCAACTAGGATTTGGAATGAGATACTAATTGCGTAGGTATGAAAGTACCACTTGTCAGAATCGCTCGTATCGCTGGTCAATTTGCAAAGTGTGTATCAAATTAAGTTGTGTGAAGTATTACTGACGAATAAGGCCACGATCGAAATTAACTGAGGAAGTTGACGGCAAGACAATTCCCTCTTTCCGGTGCGTTTTCTATTTTATACTAAAACATCAAAGCTAATTTTCAACAGTGGAGACAACATTAATGGCTTTGATACTACTGAGCGAACTCCTGATCCCGCAAGGCTTGTCAGGTATGTTCAATCAACTATAAAGAAGTACTCAACTGACAGGTTAGTGCCTATTTTCACTCCGCTGCTACCTTAAACTACATCAGATCCTGCCTTTCATCAGGCTTTGCCGATCTTCATCGTCCATTTGACTGGTCCCTAAATCACGTACAATCCGACTCCATTCGAAATCGCTATAAAGAGCTAGTTTCCTCCATCAACGAGAACCTTGAGTTTATGAAAACCATTGGCGTTGAATCATCAAGTCTCAACACCATCGACCTTTTCACTTCCCACGAAGGTCTCTTACTCGAATTCGAACAATCGCTTACCCGCTATCTCCGTGATCCCAGAGATGGTGTACAAAAATGGTACAACACATCAGCTCACTTCATCTGGATCGGTGATCGAACAAGACAGCTTAATGGCGCGCATGTAGAGTATTTTAGAGGAATCATGAATCCCATTGGTATCAAAGTTGGACCGTCTATGGCGCCAGAAGAACTGGTTCGCGCATTGTCAATCTTGGATCCGGATTTTATTCCGGGTAAAGTTACTTTGATTTCTCGATATGGTGCGGATAAAGTGAATGATTTACTTCCCTTGCATATCAAAGCTGTGAAGGAAACAAAGCATAAAGTTGTCTGGTAAGTCTTTTCATTTACTTTTTATATATTCGTATTTAACAGAATTAGGATGAGTGACCCCTGTCATGGAAATACAAAAACATCAGCATACAGCGGTCTGAAAACCAGAGATTTCGAAGACATCATGGCTGAAGTTCAAGCATCCCTTAAGATTCATGTGGAAAATGGTTCAGCTTTGAATGGAATCCATCTCGAGCTTACCGGCGATCCTGTTACCGAGTGTGTTGGTATGTACATCTTTTCAAAATAGCGAGCGTTGTTGACTAAGGCTTTTTTTACAGGTGGATCGGAGGCTGTTACACATGAGGAATTGGAGATTCGTTACGATACCGTTTGTGATCCACGACTGAGTGAAGGCCAATGTAAGTACTCTTACGTATATTCTATTGTGCATCTGCTGATTGTAATATTTAGCTTTGGATGTTGCATTTCTTATTGCAGATTGGTTTAAAAAGGGAACTATGATGTCTATTGCCGAAGAGACAAAGTGAGAGACTGTAAAATCTAAATTTGTAAATAATACAACACGAGGTGTTGTTATCAAATTCTTCAAAAGTCTGCCATCTGGACTTTGCTTAATATTCTAATAAAGGTGTTTAAAATATCCCCATATTTGTAAATTGTCTTGTCAGAGACGTAAATGTACAAAACTATTTCGGTGGCGTTGTAGTTCTCACATCTTTCAACGGACCTAATGGAAACGCAGTCAAAATTCCAGATAAATCACCCCACCACTCTAAACCAAATTTTCTATACCAATCAACTGTAATCGCCATTCCCTCGTCAAAGTCCATTTTTTGGGACCAGCCCAAAGCTTTTAATCTAGTTGCATCTATCGCGTATCGTCTATCGTTGAACGGACGATCTTGTGTATGTTCAATGTGACTGTCGTATTCTTTCTCGTTGTAGCCAAAAGATTTGAGAAGAAGTTTGCATAAATCTAGGTTTGAGATTTCGTCGGCCGTGCCGATGTTGTATATTTGACCAACACTTCCTTCGTGTAGAATTGTATCTAAGGCATCCACTGCGTCTCCCGCGTACAAATATCGTCTAGTATTTGACCCGTCTCCATGTACCAGACACTTTCTATGTCCTTGCAACAAGCAGATAAATTTTGGTATAATTTTTTCTGGAAACTGATGTGCTCCATAAACGTTGTTGCAGCGAACGATGATAACCGGAAGTTTGAAACTCTTGTAGTACGCATTGACCAGCATATCTGCAGCTGCTTTTGACGCAGAATATGGATTCGTAGGTGCCAGTATGGCTGATTCTAATAAATCATCATCAGAGTCGTGAACTTCGCCGTATACCTCATCTGTTGAAACGTGAATAAATCTTGTAATTTTCTTGTATGATTTGCAGCACTCGAGCAAAACGTGCGTTCCGTACGCGTTTACTTGTGTGAATTCGTAAGAATCGCCGCCGAATGAGCGATCAACATGACTTAATGCTGCCAGATGAAGAATGGTATCAACGTTATATACCTTGAGCACACTCAGCACTTGATCCGCGTTTGTTATGTCTCCTTCGACAAATGTGTAGTTCTGTCTATCTTTAATTGATCCTAGATTATTCTTAGACGCACAGTAGTCAAGTTTGTCGAGGCATATAACGTGGTAATGTGGGTACTGTATCACAAGATGTCGAACAACCCATGAAGCACTATTCTCTAATTCATTAGCATCAACTTCTTTGAATAAATTTCTCTAAAATGCAAACTTACATAAACCCAGCTCCTCCAGTTACTAATATCTTGTTTATTTTCTCTGCTTTATCAAATTTTGTCGTTCCGATAAATATGGGAGACTTTCTCCACAGTTCTTCACGTGCGTCTTCCGATTTCATTATGACGCCTCTATTAGTACCGTGTACTACTCGCTCTTCAATCAAGCTCGTAATTACATAAAAAAACAGAAAACTATATCCGGCGTCTAAAGATAATTGCAGGCTTTGTTGCTTTGCTAAAGATACAAATATGCGACGACGACATTAAGATATGTCGTCCTCAAGGACGTATGAGATTACGCGCGTACCATTAAGCGCAAGCGAAATCCATCTCCATGACCCAAGGCTGCACATAAACTTTAACATTTAAAGCCTGCAATGCGGCGGCAACAGCTTTACTTTTGGTGCCATGTATTGAAGCGGGTTTTTGAAAAGTCATTTGACATAACAGTCCCAGAATAATCCAAATTATGATCAGACTGCTCTCAAAGATATACTATCTCAGAGATCCAGAGTGACCAAAGCCGGAATTCAGATGAGGTTTAAAATCAGATTTATTTCTTGTTACAAAAGCAATTAAACAAATAAACAAACAACTGGAATACAACACACATATTTGTATTCTTCAATTTGCCACATATAATCTTCCATCTTTTTCTCTCAATTACATTCCATTATTTTCTTCTTATTTCCTTGAGGGTGTATTAACACCTCTTCTGATATTCAATAAAATCAGAATGGTACTGAAAGTCTGATTAGACTTGCCGAACTCATCAATGTCTGTGATTCAGCAATCACAACCCCTGAAGCCCATCTCGAATGTATATTTGATAATAATTGGTGTGATTTGAAGGATAGAGTTAATTTATCTTAAATTACAGACAGTTTAAAAATGGGCCTTTCACTCATTGAGAATCCAAAAAACAAATTTCTGCAACCAAGGCCAAAATTCTTAGGACAGTATATTACTTCAAAGTTTGCCAATTGAAAGAGTCCTACTTAAAAATGAACTTAAGCATTACAAAACTGCAGCCAATGATTAAGTCACTGAGCCAATTCGTCATTTGATGGATGAATTTGAGGCGATAAAACCCAGATTACCTCTATCGTCATGCAAGCTTATTTCTTCAGGCAAATCAGGAGCACATACAAGAGAGCCATTTGGTGACATCCAACAGTGTATATACCATAACTGTTCTGTTATATGCCATAACTGTTGTGTGTTGGATGTCACCAAATGGCTCTCTTGTATGTGCTCCTGATTTGCCTGATATACACTCGCCTCAAATTCATCCATCAAATGACGAATTGACTCAGTGACTTAATCATTGGCTGCGTTTTTGTAATGCTTAAGTTCAGATCTCTTTTTTTGCTGAAAATACTCAGACCATTTGATATGATTAACGTGAATGTAGGGTATGAGTTGCATGTGGGTATGTGTCGCACTTCCCAATGTGCAGCCAACGTGACGCGTCTCACCACCCAATCAAACCCAAAAGGTTGCCACAAATGGCCTTTTCTCTGATACTGGCCGAAGCCAGAATGAATATGGCACTTGAGGCTTTGCGTAAAGACTTAAAATTAGGTATTTGAAGGAGCAGCCTAGTAATAACAAAGTCACGGAACATATAGTTCGCCGACGACGTGCTGGCATCCCTTTACAAAGCAAAACTGCATCCAAATCAAGAAATCTTTTGGATTAAAACAGTATATCTATTGTTGAGCATATAAATAACTTAGATGAGTGATCTTTCTCATTCATATTGGATGATGTAGACTATAAGATGGATGGAATACTTCAAACATACAACACGCCCACTGTTGGCAGTAGATGGTCATCTAAGTTAGTTACCCAACATCAAAAGGCTTTAAAAAATGAATTATAAAACTACAATTACTGAAGAGCTAAATGCATCAATTATAAGCCTATCACCGAGTGGTTTGACCTGGGGTAGCAGACACAATTTGAGTACAGTATACCAGATCAATTCATAGACTACAAAGATGCTTCAGAAACAAAAAAAAATTCTTGAACAGTCAAAAACAATTCACCCTTATGTTTTAAGACTTTTCAATCAATCTCCGGTAATGATATATAGAATTGATGGTGTAGTGGACCAATTGACTAAAGCAACTCATCTAGCATTTATTCAAAAGCTTCATTTAGAAGGGCAGTCAGGCTGCCAGCAAATGCTTTACAACTAAAACAAAATGCCTAAAGCATGGTAAAACACCAACTAAACAAGACAAAGTAGATACGATAGAAGAAAAAGAGGAGAATGACACGAAATATCCTGAAAAACAATGGGATGATGGTTCTCCAAAAGTGGTCAGGCAGGTTTCACAGCGCTACCGCAATTGTGGCGACACTGAAAATGATTTTAAAACCTGCAGACCAAATACATAACAGCTCAATTTATCAGATCATAGCATAGTTTATGTAGATTAGAGGGTTTGTAGTGTAGAAATTAAAGATTGTTGTTACAATATCGTTGGGAAGTGCGATGCATCCCCACATGCAGCGCATACCCTACATTCATGTTATCTCAGCCGGATATGTTGATGACATCAATAATGTCAGAAGGCTCAACTTCCTAATAGCGCAACTCCTGTGTCCGTAAATACTCACTGGATAGATGCCTTAAGTTCTGACATATGAGGTGAATTTAGATCTGCATGGGCTTGACGATAGTGCACTCTCATCTCTGTTACATGCAAGCACATGAACTCGCAAGTTTCGTATTCCCGACAAACATATCCATCATATGTTGGAAGTCACTCGATCGAAGGCCATCCATTGCGGCATTTCACATCCACTTCATTAGGTTAATGTGCAGTGGCATGACCTTGGTCAGTCTTTTTATAGCAGCTGATGTTGGCTTGACAGTTTTGTTGGGATGTGAGTTGGAAAAATGATGAGCAGTACTCTATATATTATCGGTTAGCTTTTTATTAGATATGTATATCCAAAAACTCACCTGTGAGTCCGATAGGCAGCCACATTGTTTAAGAGCTTGTAATTTTTGCAGCGTCATGCTCCCCTTCATAGTAGTGAGGAACACGCGGCTCAGCCTTTGTCGAATCGCTGCAGAAGTCCATGGTTGAAAAGACAAGAGCGTTGATTCTGCTCACAAGGGGGGGGGGAGACGCGATAAATGAAATTTACACTATCATTTACACTATCATCAGAGTTTATAAATAAACTCTTGAGCACGTGATGATTTAAAGTCCCAAATGTTCCAAGCCATATCTCTAACATTGACTGTAAGGATTCCGGCCTATGAGACCCTGCGGCAAGCGAAATCCATCTCCATAACCCAATGCTGCACCAAACTTTTTACATTTAAAGCTGTAAACGCGGCGTTTTTTTTTTATCTTAAGGGCCATTTATTAGGCATATACATACATAATATGGCTCGGAGACAAA